>JARHVA010004483.1:897500-927500 GCA_037957365.1 Torreya grandis
TTTATATCATTTGTTTCTCTTGAAGGTTGTTCCTCTTCTTCAATTATGTGGGATTTGTCAGGAAATCTATAACAACAAACATGCTCTGATACCAACTATTAGGATCCAGAAGCACCATTGATTACCAAGCAACTTAAATATGTGGAATTAAACCAGAAGTAACAAGTAACTAGAATTCAAAAATAACACAGAATATGAGAGACAATACACAATTGTATTAATACTCTTCTAGAAAAGAATTACAACCAAGAAAATGCCATAGTTGTTCTTCACCTTACAGAGGCTTCCGACACCTCAAATGTTTAGTAATTCACCGTCAAGAGCTCACTCTCTCAATTACGGTCCCAACACACAACTCAAACACAGAGTTGGTGTTCACCTCCACTAGCCAGTAACAACACCACCAGTCAACCAGTCAGTAACAATACTACCAGTACACTGAGTATACAAACATACTCAACTAAGTACACAACACACTCCAAGTAGATCTCCCATGAACTTGCAACAACCTGTAACTCAAATGATCTTACTTATGGAAGGAACTACCTTGCCTTCCTCTTTGCTCTCCAACTGAGTACACACCATACTCCAAGTAGATCCCACCTGATCTTGCTCCCTGTTGTCTTGTTGCCACCTCGATTCTACTGCCACCTGCAGATTAACCTGGTTCTATACACCTACAAACCTTAGACCTTGCACACACATACACCTGTAGATCAATGATCTTACTTACCATGTAGATCTCCAAACGTGGCCTTGCACACCTGCTGACCAAGATCCTACATACTTGAAGAATCCTTCTGATTCTCCAAAATATCACCCATACTTGGCACTATGGCACTACAAGGAACACACCTTGCTCTCTTCACACATAGAAGGAGCTAATATTTGCTCTCTTGCTCTCTAACACTCATTACAATATAGCCCATGAGTCTATTATATAGATCTCATGTAAACAATAATTAGACACCTAATTACAATAATTAGATCCGCAACTTCAAGTCTATAATTGGCCTTTGACATGCAAACAATTGGTTCGTTAACTAACTATTCATAGAACTGATAGTTTTGGAACCACACAGGCGACTGACGTCGGTCCCTATCTGCCTAAAGGTGACTGATACCAGCCGATCCATGACCGACGTTGGTTGCTCTTCTCACTGTATATGACCAACATCGACTGATCAGACTAACGTCAGTTGTTCTACAACTTAGAAACCTCTTAGCAACCTCCTCCATGTCTACATCAGTGAAGCTTTTAGCTCCATAACCTAACAATCTCCCACTTGGAGATAAATAGTTGCACTGTACCTATACCTGTACACTGTCTAATTTGTTTCCTGGCTTGTATCCCTCTTCAAGCTCAATCTTGAAGACCAACCACCACAAAACCTATGGTGAACCTCCTGTCATCTAAGTAACCTACCACATCTGAACCTAAAAACCCATGTAGTGAAGTCCTGACCCTAAATAGCATGTATACCTACTGCTGGTCCCTCTCAAATACTTGAGAACCCACTTCCCTGAATTGGCTCCTAACTCTCTGATAGCTCCCACTGCTATGGAAAACTTAGGTCTATACCAGACCTCATGTGATTTCAGACACTAAACTATCTAGCCCTTGGTGTGCTCCAGTTCTACATCTTGCGTATTTAACCTTGCCAACACCTGATTCACATCATCTCCCACTGGAGACAAAATCAACTTGTGATCTTCCATGTCTCTCATGCCAAAGAATTTTGCTCCTCCTAAATCCTTCATGGAAAACCACTGAACTAACCTTACCTTTAGCTCAACAAAACCTTGTATGTATGAACTTGTAACTAGTATACCATCCACATACAGTAATAGGATAATGTTGCAATCATCATCCACCTGGTAAGATAAACATAATGGTTACACTGACATTGACTAAAGCCCTACTTTGTCATCCACCTATCAAACCTATACCACTATCCTGTAGCTTCCTCAAGACCATATGACCTGGCCTTCCATCTCATGTGTCCATTCTCTCTATTATTTAACTAAGGTATCCATTCATCTCAGTGCTTTCATACCGGTTGGCAACCCTACCAAATCTCTCATTTGGTTCTGCATCTTGTTCATGCCATGCTCCCACTGTTTCCTAGATCCTTCTTGCTCTGCAGTGATTAATGAGTATAAAGAAGAGGAATAATGACTTTGAGGCTTACTTACACTTTCACTCCCCCCATGGGCATTTGAGACTCCTTGACAACTTGCTATCCACCCAAAATTTGTTACAGTGACCGACCTCGGTCACCACACAATCTGCATCCGATCGATGTTGGTTCCCATGTGACTATCCTTTCTATTAATGCCAATTTTTTGACTGACATCAATCTTACCTGGTCACCAATGTTGGTTTCATGACCAACACTAGTAGCCACCCTACCCAACAACACAGGCTCTGGTCTACACATGACCGACATCGGTACTTGTCTGTTTGATGCCAGTTCCCCTTGACTGATGTCGGTAACTGTGTTCACCTGTGAGTGATGACTTTTTACTTGTGAGCTCTCCATGGATCAAAACCCTATCCAAACTACCCTGCTCAGAGATTTTCAACCTTCTCCACTAATCTCTATCAATCATCTCCTCTAAAAACACCAAGGCTTTCTAGTTCTTAAGTCTGTCAAACAAATTTGTCTTCCACTTAAGAACATGCATCTCCTTCTTTCTCATGTGACCAAGCCTACAAATCCATGTCTTCATAACAGAAGAAGAATCAGTAATACAAGCAAGTAGATAAAGAGTACCTGCTTTCTTACCACACACTAATTCAAGTGTATCCACTGTGAGAGTTCTTGTGCATCTCTCATCACCCAACTTTCCTAAAGAAATTAGCCACATCTTCAAGACCGGGACCTACATGACCTCCTTCAACACCCATGTGTTGGCCACCTACAATTTCAGCTTCACTTCCCCTTTGCCAATTCTTTGGCAAGGCACACCAGCCCCTAAATAAATCTTTCCAAAGTCTCCAAAGACCTTAACATGGAAAAATACTCTATTTCAGACTACATGGAAAGAGGCAATAGAATCTATAAAACAAGATTCTACTTTATCCAAGGAACATCCCAGAGCATCCTGTGCAACAACACCTACAACATCTGCTTCTTCAATTCCTTCATGCTGATCTCCCACCGACCAGTAATATTTATTTACCTGCTCTTTCTTTCCATAACACCATAATTGACCATTCCTGCCTTTGAATTCCTCCATTCTTAGTGTACTTTCTTTTGCCGTTGTTATACTCCCACTCAATCAAAAACACCTGAGAGTGACATGTAACCAAACACAAACCTACTCCCTACAACCTTAGCTTTGATACCAACTTGTCAGGAAATCTAGAACAACAAACATGCTCTGATACCAATTGTTAGGACCTAGAAGCACCATTGATTGCCAAGTAACTTAAATATGCAAAATTAAACCATACGTAACAAGTAACTAGAATTCAGAAATAACACAAAATATGAGAGACAATACACAATTATATTAATACTCTTCCAAAAAAGAATTACAACCAAGAAGATGTCATAGTTCTTCTTCACCTTATAGAGGCTTCCCACACCTCAAGTGTTCAGTAATTCACCTTCAAGAGCTCACTCTCTCAATTACGGTCCCAACACAACTCAAACACAGAGTTGGTGTTCACCTCCACCAGCCAGTAACAACACTGCTAGTCAACCAGTTAGTAACAATACTGCCAGTACACTGAGTATACAAACATACTCAACTAAGTACACAATGCACTCCAAGTAGATCTCCCATGAACTTACAACAACCTGCAACTCAAATGATCTTACTTATGGAAGGAACTACCTTACCTTCCTCTTTGCTCTCTAACTGAGTACACACCATACTCCAAGTAGATCCCACCTGATCTTGCTCCCTATTGTGTTGTTGTCACCTTGATTCTATTGCCACCTATAAATCAACCTAGTTCTGCACACCTGTAAACTTTAAGCCTCGCACACACACACACCTACAGATCAATGATCTTACTTACCATGCAGATCTCCAAATGTGGCCTTACACACCTACTGACCAAGATCCTACATACATGAAGAATCCTTCTAATTCTCCAAACCAACACCCATATTTGGCACTGGGGCACTAGGAGGAACACACCTTGCTCTCTTCACACGCAGAAGGAGCTAATATTTGCTCTCTTACTCTCTAGCACTCATTACAATACAGCCCATGAGTCTATTATATAGATCTCATGCAAACAATAATTAGACACCTAATTACAATAATTAGATCCACAGCTTCAAGTCTATAATTGGCCTTTGACATACAAACAACTGGTTTGTTAACTAATTGTTCATGTAACTGACAGTTCTAGAACCGCACAAGCAACCAACATCATTCCCTATCTACCTTGAGGTGACCGATGTTGGCCGATCCATGACCAACGTTGGTTTCTCTTCTCACTGTATATGACCAATGTCAGCTGATCAGATTGACATCAGTTGCTTTGCAACTCAACAACCTCCTCCATGTCTGCATTAGTGAAGCTTTTAGCTCCACAACCTAATAGGATTTTCATTTATTCTTTATTTATTGTGTAGGAGGGATGTGACTTTCATCAACAATAGTCTCAATAAGGTCATCAATTGAATCTTCATGTAAAACAAAAGTTTCCTCTTCTTTTCTATTATGAGCTTTACTAGTAGCGATTGTTGTGGGATTTTTCCTCAATCTATCTAGTGTCTTAGCAGCAATGGTTTCATCACTATCCACTTTTAGGATCAATATTATTCTTCTTTTAAGAGGGGTTTGAGCCTATGTAGGTAGGGTTTCCTGAGTTTTGACCTAGGAGGAAAGATTTGCAAAAGATTCTTCTTCAACAATATGAATGGGTTCATTAACTTGAACATATTGGGAAACATGTTGTTCTCTTCTAGTAGAGTATCATAGTCTTAATTTTTTACTTGTTGGCTCAAGAGGAGAAGATATGGAAGGAGCATATAGGTTTTGCATTTGAATATTTTTGGTTGTATATCTCGTGCTACAGATGAATTTAGAGGCTATTTCTTTAGAGGAAATTTTTGGTAGGGTTTTTGAGCTAGAGACATGTATGTGTGAAGAAATTTATTTAGTAGATATAGGGGTTTTATTCCTCTTTCCTTCAAATAAAGAAGTCTAGGCCTCCATTTTATTTCTTTGCTACAAAAAGTGGTGTTGAATAATGGGGTAAATCAACCCATGATGATTTATAGTAGTTAGGTTTTTGGCATACCTTATAGCTACAATTTGAATGGATCCTATAAGGAATGAGGGAAAATTTATTTGGTGTTGAGGTTGCTTAACACCATTTATTATATGAATCAACATTCTTAACACCATAAAAATCAACACACTGCACTATCCCTCACATGTCAAATATTTAATTAGCCAAAAAGAAACTAATTTCCAAGGTTTTGGTAGAGATTCTCTACCTACCCCTTTTATTCTATCTTTGACATCCTCCATGAAAATTGGTATAATTTTTTTGATAAGATAATGAAATGAAGAACTTCCTACTATTCAACCTCCTTCATTTAGGATCCCTAACAATTTGTTGAGGATTTTTATGGAGATGGGTATCTGAACTCCTTTAAATATGGATAAATTAGACTTTAGGTGAAGAACAATCTCTGTCACTAATACTTCCTCAAACCCCTAGAACATGAGGAAAAAGTAAATCCATCCTATGGAAGTTAGTATTTATTTTACTACTTCATTCTACAATAGTTCACTTGCATCTGTAGGTTTTGATTTTTGATTCAATCCCATTTTGAATTTTTCACTTCCAAAAATAGTTTATAATAGTTGATTCTTCGCCCTAATTCAAAAAAGAGATTAAACTTTTGTTTGAAAAATTATTTGAACAACAATGATATATTTTCAGGTTAGGCTATGGATATTACTCAAAGTATGCCAAATAATGATGACAACATCAATCAAAATTAATTATGTCATACTTTTTTCTCATTTTATTTTTAAATTATGCCATTGTCAATCCCTGTAAAATTCTCCCTTTAGTAATTTTTATTAGTGACACATAACTATAAAAATAATGTGTCATTATAATATCTTTTTATACATAGAATGGGTACTATCCATGGCTTTTATATTGACATTTCAAAATATGACCTTTTTGAAATGACATTTACTTTCTTTATAATATTGACCCCTTATGACACCATATGAGAATATTTTATTAATTATTTGAGCATATGCATGTAACCCTAAGTATTTAAAACCAACACTTAGAAAAAAAAGAGACACTTTACCATCCAAATCTCAATATTATCCTTATCAATCTTGTTGATTTGTTCTACATAAAATAAATTGCATGAATTAGTGATAGTAAAATAAATAATAACATTAAATTTATTGCTTTGGAGCCAACTAATTTTTCTGAATTGATTTTTTTATAACATTTTTAGGGAAGATAAAGATTCCCTTCCTTTATTCAAGCCAATTCTATATTTCAAATATCAATTACCATGGAAGACTTGAGTTATTCCATGGTACCAAACTCATTTTGTACTATTTGAATAAATTGCACATTGATGGTAATCTTTTTATATAGTTTTAGATGATGTCCATTTACAAGAAGTGTTTTTTAATTACCATCAATAGGCAACAACTGTATAGAACCATTATAAAAAAAAATCTATTTTAAATGGTCCTAATCATCTAGTTCAAACTTTGCATTTGAAATGTTGATATTTAAAATCATACACAAGTGCCCAATCTCCTTCTCTAAGTTATCTTTCTTTGATATACAAGTCATGCCATTGTTTTCTCTAGTACTATGTCATTTATATCTATTGCAAGGCATTTATCCTCATCTCATCCAATCCATCCAACTGCAACATTATTTCTTATTGTGCTTCATCCAAATCAATTCCTTCTTTTAATGTAATCCTCAAAGTTTGCATTTAAAATTAAATGGAAAGAAGGGGTTTCTTACCATAGACAAACTCATATGGTGAAAAACCACTAGTGGTTTTCCATGTAGTGTTGTATGCCCAAAAAGCTTATGGGAGTTTGGCTAACTAATTATTTTGGATTCTACTATCTTACTAAAAATGTTCTCTAACTCTCTATTAGTGACTTCCACTTGTCCATTTTCTTGAGGATGGTATGGTGAGGATTTTTTATGGTTGACTTGGTAGATATTCATGAAAGCTGGAATCATATTGGACATGAATTATGGTCCTTGATCTGATCCTATCTCTCTTGGTAATCCAAAACATTTCATGATCCTAAAATATAAGTATGCTACTACTTCTTTTCTTTCAAAAGAAAGAGTTTTAACCTCAGCTCATTTGGTTACATAGTGTGTACAAACTAACAAGTATTCCTTACCTTGTGAAGGTGGATATATGGGCCCAAAAAATTGCATACCCCACTTATAAAAAGGATCTAGGATAAATTTTGGGTGAAGAAGCATCTTGAAGGATAACATAGGCTTCCCCATTATTTGACATGCATCACATTGCCTAACATAAGTCTTTACTTGTTTGTGAAGAGTTGGCCAGAAGTATCCAACTCCAAGGATTTTATGCATTATTATTTCTACTGAGAAATGTCGACCTCTAGTTTATCATGATATGCATGAATGATGTCATAAATCTCATTTTATTTTACACACCTACAAAAAATATGATTAGGTCAAAGTTTAAATAGCATACCATTAATCCATTTATAAGAAGAACTTATTTTAATTAAACATTTCTTTTCCTTTTTAGTACATTGAAAAGGAAACTACCTTATAGCTAGAAAATTTCTTATGTCAGCAAACTAGGGGGTTTATGCTAAAATAAAAAATAATTGTTTACCCAAAAATTTGTCTTCTATAGGTTCTTCCTCATCTTCATTATGTAGTCTAGAAAGAAAATCAACTACTACATTTAACTTTCCTAGCTTATCAATAATTATTATATAAAATTCTTGAAGTAAGAATAACCATCTAATAACTCTTCCTCTTACTAATGGTTTATTCATCAAGTATCAAATAGCTACATGATCAACATATACAAATATTTTATAAAAAATAATATAATGTCTAAATTTGTTTATGGCATAAATTATAACAAGGAATTCTCTTTTAGTGGTTGTATAATTTATTTTAGTTGTAGTTAATTTGTTACTTATGTAATATATGGCATACATATGTCTATTTTCATCTTTCTATCCCAAAATATCTCTCATAGCATGATTTTATGCATCAATATAGATGTGGAAGGTCTGTGACTAGTTATGTCCTCTCAAGACTACTGCAATACTGAGTTTTTTTTTGAATATCTTAAATTCTTGTTGATAGGCTAAATTCTAGATAAATTCACTTTCTTTTGTGATAAAATCAAACATTGGAACAACAATCTTGATGAAATATTCTATTAATATTTTGTAATACTCTACATGACCTAGAAAATTTTTAATGTTAGTTTGATTTCAAGGAATAGGCAATTTTGAAATGACTTCAATTTTATTTTGATCAACTTGTATTCCTTTTGCATAAATACGATTTCCAAAAACTATGACTTATACCATAATCAAACATTTCTCATGACTAAGAGGCAAATGGTGGTCCTCACATCTTTTTAATACTTTTGAAATTTTACTCAAACCTTCATCAAAAGATTCTCTATGAATGGTAAAATCATCCATATAAACATCCACAAAGTCATTGGTCAAGTTTGAAAATATGGCTAAGATAGCTCATTAGAAAGTGGCAGGTGCATTACATAAACCAAAGGGCAAGACTCTGTAAGCAAGTGCTCTCCATGAGTAGGTGAAGTTTATTTTGTTTTGATCCTTAAGTTCCATTTATTTTTGGTTTTATCCACTAAAACCATCTAGAAAAGAAAAGTATCTTTTCATAGCTAGATTATCAAGTACTTGATCAATGAAGGGTAGAGAGAAGTAGTCTCTCATTGTTGCTTTGTTTAGATCTCTATAGTCCACACATACTCTCCATTTACCATTTTTCTTAGGGACATTGTCTAGGGAGAGACCCATTGGCTATCAAACACGAGATAAGTAAATACTAGTTCTGATAGCTTCTCCATTTTAGTTTTGACAATGTCTCTCAAAGCAGGATTAATCCTTCTTTGTGGCTACTTTACTAATTTAATGCTCTCTATGTAAATATGGTGTGTGCAAATGTTTTTATGAATTCCTTTCATATCTTTATGTTACCATGCAAAATATCTCTCTAAAGGACATTCAACCAACCACCACAATCCTATAAATGGTAGATCATTCAACCACTAAACTGAAAGGTGTCATTTTAGACATAATTTTAACCATATAATCCCTACCTATCACATAGGTGACCCAGGTTCGATCACCAAAACTGGTACCAAAAATGATGGGTGTCTATAGTCATCACATTAGTGGTGGCCCATACATCTTACAATATATTTGGTATCTCTTATTTTCCAACTTTTATATAAATGATAGGACTTCCTAGATCTCCATATTTAGGTAAGATAAAATTTCCTACTAATAGATAAACATGCTTACCATCAACCTATATGGTCTTAGGATACTATATTTTTCTACTAGATGTCTTCATAAATAGGCTCTTAATCATCTTATTTACTTCTAGAAAATCTCTAATGGCTTGTAATAATGGAATATATATGTTTAGTTCTTTGATTTCTTGAATTAATTCAGATTCCTTAATTTCAAATTCCTTTAATCTTTCTAGAGAAGGCATGGAAGGAGGTGTTATAATTAATTACTCTATTTTAATAATTTCCTCTTAAGACTCCTTTTATTTATTTCGTTGACTTTTTGGAATTGTTTTTTATTATGGTACTTGTATGATGATAATCTGGGGTTCTTGATCTATTCTTCCTAACCTTAGATGAATGTCTACACATTTAATATCTCCTACTCCTATTATTTCACCCTATTTATTTACAAAAACCTATCTATTTTTTGGATTTGATACCAGCTAAGAAGGTAACTAAAGCTAGTTTACTTATTCTATGGGGGTGGTTTGATTTCATTGATGTGCCATTAATGTTTGTTGTTGTGTTTTTTGTTGTTTTGGATACCTTATTTGATGTTGTTAATTATAATTTTGATGAGAACTCTAATGTCAGTTTGTCCAAGGTTTTTGATGACCTTGTGGCATCCATGTTTGCTGAAAAGGATGGGGCATCATCCATTGTTGTGGCATCTATTTTTGGGCACATAATGGTGGTGTAAGCCATATTTTTAGATGTGCATGACATTTTTATAAGGAATTATTGAGCCAAACTATTGATTATTTCGAAAACTATGTCCTTGTCTTTGAACATAATTGATTTATTGTATGGCTTATGTATTTTGTTTTAACTAATTCTTAAGACTAGGGAGGTGACTACATTTATTTGTGTCATGATCCTTAGCATCAAACATTCCATAAATTTTAGTTTTATCCAAAGTATAGTCTCTAAGTGAATATTTCAATTAGAATTTTGGACAATAGATCTCCAATGGTTCAACATTAGATTTGGCCTTAGCTTATCATCCATCTAATGTTGAATTTAACTAGACTAATATGTCTATTTTGAAGTTTTTTAATTATTCCATTAATTGAATTACATCACTATATTTTCCTAATTTCCCTTTTATGATACTAGGTTTTGCTCTATAGTAGTTGGGACATAACCATTAAATTTCTTAAAATCTAGTTTAGTGATATCCCTTTTTCATGTATGATTTAAAGCATCTCTAGAAGAGTCGTCCAATCCTTTGAGAAAATTTGTTTTAATCACTTCTCTAGGTAACTCATAACCACATATATTAAGATAAAAGGCAAAATGATCTAAATAATCCTCTTATTTTCATCTTCATTTTGTCTAATTTTGAAAAAATATTCTTTCCTATCCTTGACCCTATAGTAATCTTGATATTTATCCAAAAAAATTGTTTCTATTTCCATCTAAGTGTGAATAGATTTCTCTCCTATCCCCATGAACCACCTCATTTCCCCTTATTTCAAAGTATATGGAAAAATATTTAGTGTTTGGGTATTTGAAGTATAATCATAGGTCTAATAGAGAACCTTAAACTCAAAAAGAAATTAGTCTGGGTCTTCAATGGATAGATCTCTAAAAGTTGGCAGGTAGGCTAGAGAAATATTTTTCATTATTTTTTCATCATATTTAAAGACAATAGGATAAGATAAGGTCCTCTCAAGAGTATTATTTTGAGGGTTCTCTACTTGGCGTATGTTTTCGCCCATGTCAAATAAAGTTCTAATGAGAGAAGGGAATTTTGGTTGTTCAGTATTTATGATTTCAACTTGTGTAAATAGGATTATCCTAGTCCCTTAGAAATATTTATAAAACATTCACTTATTTATTTTTGCAAGCTATATATTTTTTTAGGTAGCCTTTATTATTTCCTATAAATGATCATAATCCTTTGGGACAAACATACCCTATGGATCACTCAACCTACTCATATACTTGATGTTGAAAAAAGAGATATTTTGTTTTGTTTTCATATTTTTGTATTTTATGGACTATAAACCTAAATTTTACCTTAATAACACCTTAATGTCCCTGATAATGGCACCAAAAATTATGGGTGTCATGATTACCCCTTCATTTTACTAATATAATATGGTGTCTATTCTTACCAAGGAGATGTCTAAAGTTGTTTTTAGTAAGCTAATTTTACCTTTAAAATGTTTATTTTGGGGGTTTTAAAATATTATACTAATTTATATCTACTTTTAAATATTAAACTATAGTTTGAAAGGAAACACTCTACAAAAATATAAACCACTCAATTTAATCTAATTTGTAACATTTGAAAATGCTTCTCACAATTATAAAACAAAATCACTCTTACAAAATTAAAATGATATCAAATATAAGTTTTTGATTAGACATAATCATTAATCTATGCTTCCTAAATCAGAAAGAATGAAATAAATGCTTAAGCTAGAAATATAGATTAACTATTCAAACTTCCCTACAAGATTTCAATATGAATTATTCAAACATATACTTATAATAATCTGTAATGTAAAGAGATATAAAACCAATTTATAAATACCAAATAGATTTCCTATTTTCTTAGGAGTGGGACCTTGTTCCCTCAGATCCATGTCCAAATTAACTTAGCTCAAGAGATTCTTCAACAAAGAAATTGAGAAGAGAAACTACTAATATATTTTATATCAAAATTATAATATTTCTATATGTATTCAAAAAATTGATAGATCCAAACATGGATTTATCTATTTATTCTATATCAACAATTTTATTATCTCATAATTCCAAGAAATAACCTATCTAATTTGAAAACAAAAGATATTTTAGATATATTAAGAGATATAGTTGGAAAATAAAATCATTGTAATGAGATATTCTAGGATTCAAAGAATCCATAAATAACATTTACAATGCCTAACTATATCAATCAAATAATTACATATATTTACATTCTTATCTTCTATCTTCACCACTATAACCTAGAGTGGAAACTCCCAAAATGGAAGGATTAGAAGAAAATGACATCTATATATATACATGACCAAAAATGGAAATATCAAAAAGAGTCATTTATATTGATATAAATATGTTGGAGAATCTATCTGAACCCTTTGGAATGTGTTATGATAAATTTTAGAGTAACCTAGATCAATCCATAGCAAAATTGGAACAATCATTAGCTTGTTGTTAAAATTTGTATGTTGCTTATTGAAATTTGGAGCTTAATATTGAAATACATAGCTTGTATATCAAAATACATAGCTTCCCTATCAAAATTTGGAGTAACTACAGAATCTAGAGCTAGGTCTTTAGATCTCCTCATCTTGACAATCTTGTCAAAACTCTCATTAATATTACTATTTACTTATACAAGGAAAAATATGGAGCCTAAAACATGAAAATATTAGAATAAAGTAAAAATAAGATATATTTATAATTTACATTATTTTATATAAGCAAAAGCATCTATTTCCTACTTTATTCAAGTTATAAACATCAATATTTCATACAATGCTCAATAATTTGACATATTTAAGGCCATAATTTATGGTAATAATGAGTCATTTTATGGATTCACCAATTGACATAGGGTAGGAGGTAGAGGATCATAGGATTAGTTACATTGAGATTACTACTCCTTCAAGGCCAATATCTCAATAGCAATGATTTAAATCATGTTTTTAAAATCCTACAACTCATCAAAGAAACTAGGTTTATCTTAAAAGGGTGGTTGGGGAGGGAAGGAGGGGTATCAATTCTGATACAAAGGATACTAATGAGGTTGATAGGGATCAAAAAGAGGGTAAGGGTGATGTCCTTAGAAGTAAAGAGGATGAAAAATTTCATACAAATGCTAAGGTATGTGGTTGGGCTACAAAGGGTTTTGATAAAAATCACCTTAGGACTAATAAGTAATTGTAGAACATACATCTCCTCCATATCCAACCATAAATGTCATGAATCAAATAAGGAAAAAGAAAATCAACAAAAATAGTTGATTTCACAATTGGATGAAGATCTTATGATGACCCTTGGCATGATATCTTAAGTGATAATATGATACCAAATTTATTGCAAGTCCTTGACATCATCAAATGATGATAGTGTATGCTCCAAGATCCTTGAATTATGGTACCACCAGGTGTGTCAAAAACTATTATTAGTTTGGATTATAACCTTTGAGTTAGAGGTGTTTTAGACCTACCTCTAGTAACTGATACAATAGGATCACTTCTATGTGTGGAACCTCTAGTTTTGGGTCTGTATCCCTTGATGCATCATCTATTTGCTCAACTATTAAACCTAATGAATTGATGATTAAAATGGAAAAAGAGATGATTAAATCAAACCTAAAACATGTTGTATCCACTCTATTTTACCTCTAAACAACATTTATGATTTAGATAAGGACTATTGACTAAAACATGTTCACCAAGAGATTCCTAAGCATTAGCACTTCACATGAAGGTTATGGTAGATTGTTGCAACTCATCATTGCTTTAATACACTACCAATTATATTTCACTCTAAGCATAGTCACTAGATTTTCACACATCATATGACCTATTTAGGACAATTTCATAGAAACTAGGTGACAATAAGGACCTATAAAGGAAGATAAATCTCAACACCTATGCAAATAAATAAGTATTAAATACACTAATATAACATTGAGAATCTAAAATATTATTTTTATTAACATAAAGGATTACAACATATAATTTGGCTAGATTTTATTCATACCCAACTGAGGGAGACCTATAATGGAGTTTTAGTATCAATTTATAGAATAATAAAATGAAAGGGAGGAATAATCTAGCATGAAAGTGGGGAGAATATGTCATGATGAATTCAGTTAACTCAATTAATAGTTACAAACATCAATAATATCTCCATGATCTCTCCACACATTGACTTGACTAAATGATGGCCTTAAATTAGAGTATGGTATAGGAATGGTCTAGTGGTGTTTCCTTCAATTTTGGTTGACTTCATTCATAGCATGATAACACAAAATTGGTCAACTAACTCTCATTTTGATAAATTTAAAGGTAAAATGTGGTCCCCCTTAGCTTCTATCATGCATTAAGTAACCTACCTCTCTCATGCATATTAATAAGTTTTGAAAAACTACCCCATCCTCTGTAATTGATATGCAATGTGCCTAATCACCCCCATGAGGCACTTACAAGGATTCTTATGACCTTGCATTTACTCCCTTAACATCCCTCTATGTAAATATACATCTTCTCTTATTGACCAAATAGGATTACTAGGAAACTAGCCCTAGTCACTTGGCGCTAGTTGCTTAGATGGTCATGATAATTGAATAGAATGTTAGGAATCAGTAATTGAGAATTTTTTAGGTCTATATGATCATATTACACTATTAATTATGATGTGAAAAGAGTGTACACTTGTAACTCTATATTATTTAGGTGACTAGGTCACCTTTCACTAGAACTTCTAGACTAATTCTTTAGTCCAAGTTTGTAAGATCATTTTAAATAATAAATAATAGTTTACAATGTGAAAAAGAGTGGAAAAAACTTCACACAATCCTCTTAAATTATCTGAAACAATTCATATATCTCTGTAACTTAGATTCATCAATAAATCATATAAAAAATAGGGTTCATATGCATCCATACATTTGTCCATTTAAACCAATGCTAGGAGTAGGACCTTATTAGAGTGAAAAATGTGTTATATGTGTCTCATAATCCAATTCAAGGTATTTATTTGTAATTTTCTCAAGTTATCCTCCATCAGGTTATTAAGACTAGTTTAGGTAGGTTCAGACATACATGATCTCTTAATGATTTCTCATATACCTAAGGTTTTGAATAGTAAAACTAATTCTAATAAAATCAAGTATAAAACCCTAAAATTTTCCTATCAATACAGATACCCATGCATATTCTTCTTAGTGCTCCCAAATGAATAAAATTCTTCATGAGCTTAAAACTTTGCAACTATGAGGTCAGGGGAGAGGAAAAGGGTGCATAAGAGTAAAATATATTTATATTTGACTTCCAATTCCTCCTATGGGTTTTTGATAACCCATATAACCTATTTTAATGTTCCTATTTTTTATATCTTGACCATATACTCTGTACCACCCCATTAGCTCATGCTTAGGGTTCATGAGCCACTAGGCCATTTTGACCCTAGAGGTTTGAAAATTAATATTTCCTCTATCTGCTTGAGTCCCAAAAATGCATGACCTTATATATAATGTTGTCACTCATCTTCCTAAATATTATGGTCTCTAAAACACTCTCCAAATGTGTAATTTTCCTCAAATTCCATGTCTAGGCATTTATATGCCTATTTACGATTCAACACATCTCCTTTACTTTGTTTGCCTGTCAGTGGTTGTTCTATATTTTTTTACTATATAAGAGGTCTCTTTTAATTTTGAATGATTTTATAAACCTAAAACCTTTGTATTTAATTTCCCAATCTCCATTTAATATCTTCATTATATTACTTGGATATATATAGGCTTCAATTTCAATGACACAATACATATTGTCCTTACACTTTTGTAGATAGACTTGAAGATTCAACATTAAATTTATAGGCCAAACTTAGGAATTTGAAAGTTTTTTGTGGTTTATTTGAGTGATGGAAACAAATTTATTAGGGTCCAAATTATTTTTTGGATCTCTTAGTTTCTATCTAGTGTATCTCACACTCATTCACCTTTATTTTCTTATGATTGGCATATACATGCCCAATTGGGTCTACTAGGAATAACTAGTATATTAGTATATTCATGCCCTAAAGGACCAAATTTAATTAAATGGAAGACCATGGAATTTATAAAACAATTATATATGTATTTTCCCACCTCTTTATTTCTCATCCATGCATAAATATTTACACTTTTAGGTCCTCATAACCCTACTTGTAGGTGGTAACTCTGTGACTTGACTGAGTAAGTGTGAGAGGTATCTTCCTATATTAGTTTATTGACGTACCATTGATAATTTATAACATATTTAAAAAAAAATTCCTACTTATATAGACCTCTTAGTTTCTTTCCCAAGCCATCTTCCATTCAATTACCTTGCCTTCTCATGTTGACTTATAGGAGG
Source organism: Torreya grandis (assembly GCA_037957365.1). Classification (NCBI taxonomy): domain Eukaryota; kingdom Viridiplantae; phylum Streptophyta; class Pinopsida; order Cupressales; family Taxaceae; genus Torreya; species Torreya grandis. Next base: position 914,131 of record JARHVA010004483.1, read on the forward strand.
CACTTTTTGATCCTAATTGTGTGTAAGATGGCGAGTCTCCCTCTTGATAAATATCTTATCACTTAAAAAATATATCATTATTTATATGAATTTTAAAACCCAATTTTACCTAATATACTTTCAATACACCCTAAAATGGACTTTTTAACCCAAATTTCCCATCTTCTATAGTCAAGCTTGTAGATGGTAACTCTGAGTTTCTTGAATGTGAGTGCTCATTTAAGAGGTGAGTTCCTTATTTTGATGTTTTATTATTTCCTTAAATGACATAATAATTTTTATGAACTTACATTGTTACTTCTATCCCTTTGAACCTTCTTAATCTCGTTACACCATCAATGTTTCTTCAACTTTGTAGTCACAGTCTTGTTTGTATTGAATCCTTGATTGCGTTTATCCTCTTGAGATAAGTTTATGGTTTTTATATTTATTTTAACCTACTATATAAATATTCCATGATTATTAATAGGTCCTCAATAATAACCATGACTCCTAAATTATTTTTATACCCTATCCCAATGGCCCTGAATTCTCAATATGCCTAGAGATGACAAGTGGATGCTCAAATGAGAACAAGTCTCTCTAATACTAAGAATGGATTATTAATGTGAGAAATTGAGGTATAAAAAATCAATAATATATATAATTACCATGAAAATTAAGTCATTTCATATATTATTACGTCCATCTAATTATCTACAGTGAAAACACCTTCATTCAACTCTTACAATGGAGGTCACCCTATATGGCTATCATACTAAAAATAAGATATTGATGGAGTTGAGTGTTCATTTTATCATAAAATACAACATAAATAATTTAATAAAACTTGAATGGATCTATAATAATCCATAATTATTATAAAAAAACTATTCTTGATAAATTTCATGTATTTAAGGATCCAAAATGCTAATTAACTAATATATACAACCTATAAGTCTGACCATATAATGGTTTTATTACTCACATGAGATCACACATGTGACATGAGTATTGAGGATGGTTTATAAGGTTTTTTAATACCATTTATAAGTAACTTGACTTTCCATCCTTATTTTATCACATTTAGAAATAGAAAAACCAAAGTAAAATCAAACCCTACATAGATGGAGAAAAGAATGTGAGTCCTTAACCTTCTAGTGATTTTCCATAAAGGAGGAAAAAAATATAGGAAATAATTCCAAAGTTTTTAATAATACTAATGTCCCCTCATCTTCTCAAAATATTAGGTCCTCATTCTCTCTCCTCTATCTATACCATAGAAACCTGATTAGCTTTGTTGAGTTGTCAAGGAGATCAATGAAGGAAAGAGATCAATTTTTTATTCCTTTTGACATGAAACTATATCCAAATAATGGATATGGGCCTAGGAATCATAATTTAATCCATGTAAATTCTTTAATAGGATCTTGATCTAACAAATCTATATGGACGACCTAAAAACCTTCTCTTTCTACTATGAAAACTATTTACTCTACTTGAAAACTGATGGAGATGATATGACAAGTTACCCTAAAGTTTATATATGATTATGTATAAATGTAGTGATGTCTAAATCCATTAATTATACCAAAAATTATCATTTATTGTTAAATGTACACTTAAACATTACCAAATAGATCAATAAAACACCTTGAGAGTGGAATACAATGTTTTAAAGTTGATTTTCCACCTTTGTAGGAGTTATACAGACTATAGGAGGTGTGATATGACTTGGAAACCAAATTAAACTCTCTAAATTACCCCTTATACAACTTATTACCCTTTGACACACTTGACCATGCTAGGAATGATTATACAGCCATTAGGTCAAGAATAACATTTACCTTAATTTTTTCAAAACAACCTTAAACCATACTAAAAGAGGATTGAAAAGACCATTTTGAGGACTTTAAGAGGAATATGGTGGTCAATATCCAATTTTATGAGACATTAAAAGTAAATTTTTAAACTACAAGGGATGATATTTGGCACGGGATGCTAAATTATCAATAATAAGATAAACATATTTTAAGCATTTTAGGTAAGTTCAAAGGTCTGGGTCATCAACATAAGACTAGTCAGACCAAGAGATAGGCCAAGGGGCATAAGATATAGCATATTCAATACTTTTTAAAGTTTTAAAGGTCCATAACTAAGATTAATAACCAAGTTGTGAGTTTTACAAGTGTACAATATTGGATTGCTATATAATCCATAAATAACATCTACATTTCCCCCGTTAATCTAGTAATTAAATCATTGCTTTAAAGGATAATAAATGAATACCTTGGTGTGTATAACAAACCTTGCATTTGAATGAGTCCAACTTGAATATTTTATTTGTGATTGACTTGAAACCAAGAACATGTAACAGTAAATAATGAGTGCATGTAAAATTAAATTGAAAGCATTTGAATATATTGAAATTGAAAGAGAAAGGTTTATGAGCACACGTATGTATCGATGAAACTAATTTTCCTATTTTTAAATTTATTTAAAATATTTATCATTATGAATCACTAAAAATTATATTAGTACAAATATATAGATCTAGAGATCACATATATCTAAGAAGATAGAGAGATTGGAAGGTACATGTCCCCAACCTTGAATAAAGGGTGAGTTTCCATCTGGAAATTGAGATTAACTCAACCATGAAACCTAATCATAATTATAAGCTAACAATGATGAGTGAAGAAAGTAAATTCATATTATAAAAGTAGTGATGCTAGATGATATAATCAATTCCAACCTAAAACCTTGGAAAGCTTGAGTGATTTAATCATCTCAACTATACCAAAAAGTGAACCAACTACTGTAGTAAATTGGCTCAATATCTTCCATGAAATTCCAATCCATGGGTGATGATAGTTATTGAGAGTATTACTATAATCTGGAATTGGTTTATATTTTTCAATATTAGTTTCACATTTCATAACGTGTGTACCTTAGATATGTCTCATGTTAAAAATATGTGTAACAATCATATCAATATATATAATTCTGACATAATAATAAATTTGAATTATATAATTGTATGCTTCGGCCAGTTCAAAAATTATTTAAGTGTGGATAACATGCTTCTAAAGTATGCCACCACTATATATGGAGAAATGTAATAACTATAATAAGTTACATTGTGAAGGACATGTTTCCAAACATGCCCCCTATTAGGTTGTGGAGCTAAAAGCTTCAACTGTTGCAAACATGGAGGAGGTTGTTGAGTTACAGGGAGACCATTATTGGCAGAGTATAGTGTAGAAGGCAACCAACATCGATAGGTGTGAACTGAAGATAACTGGCATCGGCAGGAGGTTGGCTGACGTCGGTCACCTCCAGGCAGACAGGGACCGATGTCGGTCACCTATGGCAGTTCCAGAAATGTTTGTTGCATGAACAGTTAGTTCGTTGAACTGAGAGTTTACATGTAAAGGCTAATTATAGTCTTGAGTTACATGTCTAATTATTGTAATTAAGAAAGTCTAATTATTATATGCATGAGATCTATATAATAAACTCATGGGCTGTATTGTAAAAGTGTGCTAGAAAGCCATTGAGCTTGTAGAGAGAGCTAGAGTAGCTCCTCCTAGTTGCAAAGGGGTGCTAAGTGTGTATGATCAGGGAGAGTTACAGGTTGTGTGAGTTCTACTAGGAGATCCACTGGGGTACTGGTTGAAGAATCATAAGGACTTGGTGAGGCAAGGACAAGGGTTCTTCAAGGGTATAGAGACATCTACATAGTAAGTAAGGTCTATTGATTTGTAGGTGGCAGTAAGGAGAGGGAGATCTACTTAGAGTACGGTTGTATACTTGGTGTATTGGCAACATTGTTACTGACTGGTGGAGGTGAACAACAACTCTATATTTGAGTTGTGTGTTGGGATCGTGAGAGAGAGGGAAGAAGTCCTTGAGGTGTGGTAAGCCTTAGAGGTGGAAGAAGAAGTGGCATCTTCTTTATTGTATTTTCTTCTGAGTGACTATTAATACAATTGTGTATTGTCTCTCATATCTTGTGTTGTTTCATATTTCTAGTTACTTATTCATTTTGGTTAAATTCCATGTTTAGTTGCTAATAGAAAAGGTAATCATATATACTCTTATTAGGGAGAGTAGGATCCTGACAGTTGGTATCAGAGCCTGGTTGTAGGTTCTAGAGCTTGATACCACTTGACAGTTGGTATTAGAGCTTTTGGTTGGGTTGACTAATAGGTGGTTTAGATTTGGTTAGTGTTTTTTAATTACAAGTTACTCACAGGGGTTTCTGATTAACTAGGAGTATAGCAATGGCAGAAGAAAGTAAGCTACAAATGGTCTGATTGATGGAAAGAAAGAGCAGGGAAAAGAAGATTGTTGGTCAGTAGAAGATCAATGTGTAGAAGCAGATGTTATAGGGGTTGTTGCACAGGATGCTCTAGATAAAGTAGAATATTCATTTACAAATTCTTTTGCCTCTTTCCATGCAACCCAAAATAGAGCATCTTTTCATGGGTATGTCCTTGGAGACTTTGGAGAGATTTATTTAGGGTTTGGTGAGCCTTGTCAGATTGTTGGCAAAGGGTAAGTGAAGCTAAAATTGTAGACAGATAACACATGGGTGTTGAATGAGGTCATGCAGGTAATAGTCTTGGAGATGAGTCTAATTTCTTTAGGAAAGTTAGGTGATGAGAGATGCACAGTAACTCTCACAAAAGATGCACTTGAATTAGACCGTGGTAAGAAAGTAGGTATCCTTTATCTATCTACTTATATTACTGATTCACCTTTTGTTGTAGAGATGTGGCTTTGTAGGCTTGGTTACATATGTAAGAAGGGAATGCATGTTCTTAAGCAGAAGATAGATGTTTTTGATAAACTTAAGAACTGGAAAGCCTTAGTGTTCATGGAGGAGATGATGAATAGAGATTAGGAGAGGGGACTAAATTATTTTGAGTAGGGCTATGTTAATTTGAATAGGTTTTTGACCCAAAAGGAGCTCGTGGGTAAAAATTCATCACTCACAGGTGAACACAGGTACCAACATTGGTCAGGAGGAATCGATGTCGAATAGATAGGCACTGACATCAGTCATGTGCAGATCAGTAAAGTCGATGATTTCAGGTAGTAGGAACTGATGTCAGTCGTACAAGAACCAACATCAGCATGGGGTACACCAGTGTCGGTTAGGAAACCAATGTCAGTAGATAGGGTCAATCGCAGGAAACTAACGTCGGTCGGGTGTAGATTGGGAGATGGCCGAGATCGATCACTGGGACAGATGTTGGGTGGATAGAAAGCTATCAAGGAGTCTCAAACACCCATATGGAGGTCAAAAAGGGTAAGTGAACCTCATATTCATTGTTCACCTTCTTTATATTACTTGTTGCTTATTGATGGTTGAGAACCAGGAAGATGTGAAGAGGCAATGCAGGTAGAATCCAAAAATAGTGGGAGCTTGGCATGGATGAGGAGTGTGAGTCCTTGGAGAAGAACCAAATAGGTGTTTGTTGGTGGAGTTATTAGTTGGAAGAAAGCACTAAAAGATGGATGGATTCCCAAGTTAAATAAGAGAGTGGATGGATACGTGAGATGAAAGGCCAAGGTATATGGTCTTGAGGAAGTTGCAGGACAGTGGTATAGGTTTTGACAGGTGGATGACAAAGCAGGGCTTTAGTAAATGTCAGTGTAATCATTGTGTTTGTCTTACTAGGTGGATGATGAGTCACGACAATATCCTATTACTTTATGTAGATGGTATACTAGTTACAAGTTTAGACATACAGGGTTTTGCTGAGCTAAGGGTAAGGTTAGTTCAGTGGAATGTCATGAGGAATTTGGAGTAGTGAAATTCTTTGGCATAAGAGACATGGAGATTTTGTCTCTAGTGGGAGCTGATGTGAAGAAGGTTTTAGTGAGGTTCAAGATGTAGGATGGAAAATCGGTAAGCACACCAAGGGTTAGATAGTTTGAGCTGAGCTTAGAACAGGGTTCAAAATCACATAAGGTCTAGTGTAGGCCTGAGTTTTCCCATGCATTAGGAGTTGTCAGAGAGTTTGGAGCCAATTTGGGGAAGGTGGATTCTCAAGTATTTGAGAGGGACTAGCAGTAGGCTAACTTGTTATGCAGGGTCAAGGTCTTCACTACATGGATATGTAGGTTTAGATGTGGTAGGTTACTTGGATGACAGGAAAGGCATCACACGGTGTGTGGTGGGTGGTCTTCAGGAGTGAGCTTGAAGAGGGATACAAGCCAAAAAACAAATTAGATGGTGTATAGGTATAGGTATAGTTGCAACTGTTTATCTCCAAGTGGAATATTGTTAGGTTGTGGAGCTAAAAGCTTCAACTGTTGTAAACATGGATGAGGTTGCTGAGTTCCAGGGAGATCGGTGTTGGTAGAGTATAGTGTAGAAGGCAACTGACATCGACAGGTGTGAATTGAAGACAATCGGCATTGGTAGGAGGTTGGCTGATGTTGGTCACCTCTAGGTAGATAGGGAATGACATCGGTCACCTGTGGCAGTTCCAGAACTATTCGTTGCACGGATAGTTAGTTTGTTGAACCAAGAGTTTGCATGTAAAGGCTAATTATAGTCTTGAGTTACGTGTCTAATTATTGTAATTAAGAAAGTATAATTATTGTATGCATGAGATCTATATAATAAACTCATGGGCTGTATTGTAAAAGTGTGCTAGAAAGCCATTGAGCTTGTAGAGAGAGCTAGAGTAGCTCCTCCTAGTTCCAAAGGGGTGTTGAGTGTGTATGATCAGGGAGAGTTGCAAGTTGTGCAAGTTCTATGAGGAGATCCACCGAGGTACTAGTTGAAGAATCATAAGGACTTGGTGAGGCAAGGACAAGGGTTATTCAAGGGTGTAGATACATCTACACGGTAAGTAAGGTCTATTGATTTGCAGGTGGCAGCAAGGAGAGGGAGATCTACTTGGAGTATGGTTGTGTACTTAATGTACTGGTAGCGTTGTTACTGACTGGTGGAGGTGAACAACAACTCTATATTTGAGTTGTGTGTTGGGACCGTGAGAGAGAGGGAAGAAGTCCTTGAGGTGTGGCAAGTCTTAGAGGTGGAAGAAGAAGTGGCATCTTCTTTATTGTATTTTCTTCTGAGTGATTATTAATACAATTGTGTATTGTCTCTCATATCCTGTGTTGTTTCATATTTCTAGTTACTTATTCATTCTGGTTAAATTCCATGTTTAGTTGTTAATACAAAAGGTAATCATATATACTCTTATTGGGGAGAGTAGGATCCTGACACCCCCACTATATTTGGGTTTGTTGAATATTGAACAAGTGTGGAGAACATGTTTCCAAAGAATTCCCCCAATAATTTTGAAAGTTGTGACAAGTATTGAATTAATGTGGAGAACATGCTTCCAAAGAATACTCTCACTATAATTTGAAAACTAATATAAGTTCCAATGTGGAGGACATGTTTTGAAAACATTCCCCCATTAAATATAGGTGTGTTTAATATAGACTACGTGTAGATAATATGCTTCCAAGGCATTACCTTACTAAATATGAAATTATTAATGTGTGGAAGACTTACCTATATGACATGCCTCCACTAAATCTAAAAACTATGCCATATATGGAGAACATTCCTTTATGACATTCCCCATTGATATGCCCCACCTTTAAGATGAGGGGAGAATGAAAATCGGTAGCTATCTCACCTCAAAAGGATAAGAAAATAGTATAATCTATGAATGAAACCATGTAGCATATATAAATACATGTCTAGGTAAATGTAGCATTGAAAAACTAATGTGATCACATGAAGTCCTAAGGTGATTGATAAATATACTAGTAACATCTATATAGCAATAGAACAATCTCAATAAGTTAAAAAAAAAAAAAACATAAGGGAAATCAAAATCAAGTCAATATATATCGGTCCTAAGAGACTAAAAATAAGGGGCATGTTCAAATGCCACATAATCAAAGGGACCTGACTTAGTCTAATGTACAAAAAAGCAAGGATGACATATTCAAATTTCAAATAAACAACACATAGGCATGGGGGTTGAAAATAAATGAGAATATTCAAATGTTTGAAAAATCAAGACAATAGTAAGGTAAGACACTCAAGGAATTTCATATAATCAAATGCAAAAAACAAGCATAAACATATCATAGTAACCCATGAATTAATGTTTTAGGAGAAAATTTCAAGTGTGTAACATATCAAGTACCTTTTATAATATATAATCATGGACAAAGGCTTGTGTAATTAAATATATGATTTCAAAATATGATAATAAAAATACAATCTAATGATATAACATAGAAGTATCATGATCATAAAGGTGGATGATCTCAATGTCCATATGACATAAGTAGAGGGAAGGAGCAACATATAAAATAGGAATACATAATGTATATTTGTATGCTTGTATCACACTCAAGTTGAAACATGACACACATGTGTATGTAGAAATAATTAATATGCAATCTATTAATATGAAAATACCACATAAATTATAAGGATCGAATAGAGTATGTAGGTACCGATAATGTTTTTGGATTTTTTAATTTATTTTAATTTTTTGGTATTATTAGAATATTATGAATAATAAATATCATCCTATGTTATCATACAAAGGATAATCATATGTATATTCTCACTTAGAACCTATTGTAAGGAATTTGTGGTACTACCGAGGAAAATGTATTAGTGTAATACCTATCATTGTAGTATATGTAATGCTCTATGTATGTATAGTAGGACTATGAGGTTATGAAGTATAAATATAAAGAATAGGGGTTTATGGAACCCATCTATGTGTGCTCTATTTTTTCTTTGGAATAACAATATTATAAACATGTATAGGTGTTCTAGATGTTTGAATATGGTGTGTAATAGAAGATGAGGATTTCATGGAATCAACTGTATGTCTTTAATATAATGGACTCTTAAGTACCAACCACCTACTAAATGGAATTGCCTATTGCTTACCCTTTTGTGGTGGATTAACCTTAGTAGGATTGATAATTAGTTTCATAGGTATAAATTTTTATTTTTCAAGAGGATGCTCATATGTAACTCTAAAAACTATATTTACATAATTAACATGGATGTATTTAACAAAACCCTACATTAAAGAAGGTACTGATTAAATATTATGGAACTAAGGTATTCCCAATAACATATCAAATATTCTTTTAGAAGGTATATCTAAAAAATTGGTAACCACATGTGTGGGACTAACCTAAAAACTTAGGTCAATCTCACCAAAAACCTTTTAGGATATCCCATTGAATTATATAACTAATATAGTACAAGGATGTAAATTGTGATGAGTATAACCTAGATGAATAATTAATGTCATGGTACAAAAATGTTCAATTTAAATATTATCAATCATAACACTTTGTAAATAGGTTGGTGATCATGGAATGTTTGAATGAATAAGGAATGAAGATTAGAGTCATCATCCTTAACATCACTATTTTCAAAAGTAATAGAATGTCTCTAAAATAGAGGAGGTATATTTCATGAATAAGTACCAATACTCCCATATAATTGGTGCCCATAATGTAATAAAGGATTATGTGCATTAAATAACAATTGCACTTTTGGTTCGTTCTTAGAATGTCCTCGCAAAGGATTGTTAACTATTTTTTGTTTATAGTGATCACCATGTTGTGAACCAAATTTATTTAGAGCATCATAAAATGTAATATTTTGGGTAATTATAAGGTCTTAGATATTTTGATTTTAGGTAAAACATCTATTCATAGAATGTCCTAGTCCTTGATAATAGTGAAAATAACCATTCACATCATATCCTTTTGGTAGAGGTGTATTCATATCAACATCAATAGGATGAGGGAGAGATATAAGATGACACTCTCTTAGATATAGGATTAATAAATTGGGAGACTAAGTTAAGTGTGTAAATTGTCTCCTTAGTGCATTAGATAAGACAAGATGATTAGAATTTTTTGAAACTATGTTAATCATGGTGGTTTCTTCCTTTTTAGGATTAAGATATTTTACCTTATAACTTAGTTTGATTTTAAGCTTGGTATTATATGTAGATTAATATGATGTGTTTACTACATACACAAGCTTAATTAATTAAATAAACTTTATTTCATCGTCCCATACAACGTGGCATAAGTCATTAAATCAATTTAAATTATTGAAAACAATTGACTCATGTAAAGGATCAAGAAAATTTTTATTGAATATGTATTGTAGCTCTTTATCTTCCATAGTATTAATCATTTTAGCCAAAATTATCTTTTACCTCAAGACATATTCATTGATAGGTTCATTTGTTCCTTGTTTAATTTTAGCAATTTGAGAATATGAAACCTTTTTAGAAATATCAATGGAAAAGTGTGTCAAAAACTAATTTGTAATTGGTTTTAATGCTTTCATAAATTGGAGAGGTAAATCATAGAACCACCTCAAGGCATATTCCTTGAGTCTTGTTGGGAATAATTTTGTCAAAATTTTATCATTGGAGGCATAGTCAAGGCATGTCACATTAAGTGATTGAATATGTTATTCAAGATCACCATTTACCATCATAACATGTGAACTTAGGGGAAATAAAACAAGATGGAAAAGGGAACAAAGATATCTTGGGTGCAATTGGATTATGAAACACATCCTAAAAATGAATAGCATGACGATAATTTAAAGCATTTTGTTCAATGTTTGTAACATTGTCTTCCAAGGTATTTATAACTTGAAGGAGTGTTTGAAATATTGACCCATTGGGATTTAGATTAACAAGCTCAGTAATCACCAAATGGGATGTAATCATAGTTTTAATAGGCATAAGAACCAGTATTTCAGTTGAAATATTGAAACATTTGTTAGACCCATGGTAAATGTAAGAATAGTAGTTCAGGAAATGAAGGTTGGAAATATGCCTCCACTAGATGTAGGAAGGTTGATAGGTATGGAATCAGTTGTATAACCTTCAAAGGATTCACCATCACTAGGTGATGAAGCCTTAGTTTTATCAATTCTACTTATTTCATCTCTTGTAACATACAAAAATGCATCCATTAAGCTATTGCTATTATTGAGATAAGTGATCAATGCTTTTTTATCTTCCACTTGAAAAAAAGGTTTTTGCATTAAAATTTTCCATTACTTCATAGATAAAAAATTTAGAATTTGTAACAAATTAAAAAAAATAGTAAAATAAGAAACACAAAACCTTAAACCACCTATGGTTTAGTTCTCAAGGGTTGGGTTCACCAAATGTTTAACCCTAAATTGGATATTGATCCTACTTAGGTAGATAGGGTTAAGAATATATAAATGAAAATGTACAAGGGTGATAACAAATCCAAAATGGTCCAATTAAATTCTAAACTTAGATATAACATATGTTAGATTTATTAAACTGATATATGTTAATAAATGTAAGAAAAACTATACTAGATATGGAATTGATAAAGAAACATTGTACTTAGCTGGTTTTCATGCTATGATTATAGATCTAGAATAGGCATAAACCAAAATAGAAGAGGATTATGAAAAAATCATCAAATTCTAGATTGAGTGACTTTGGAGCCATAAACAGTAACATCATCCTTGGATGGTAGCATCAATGATATTATGTGAACTAGATGTGGGTGTCTTATATGAATACATGTTGGAAAAGGATGCAAACACCTATATATTTATGGGATTTATGTCACCTTTGCTTTGGTGAATTTATATTTGCATCATGGACTATCACTCCTCATGAAATTTCAAAACCCTAGTTTTTCATCTTCATATCAACCTTAGAAAAAATTGGGTAATGGGCACATGGTGTCAAGTTAACCCTAAAAACCCATCTATAAATTAGTGTTACCTACATAGCTAATTCTCTAATGAGGACCTCAAACTGATGTATTTCTCCCATACATGTTGGCTTGTGTTTGAATCATGTAATATGTAGAAATCAATTATAATAGTGACCTACCTTATAACCTATAAAATTGAGATTTTAGGCTACTCCTTCATTACTTCATACATGTAGATGTATAGTCACTATGATTGATATGGAAATATGAATAAATAGGGATTTTTTTCACAATTTAATGATACTTGAATGCTATTTGGTAAGAATTCTAGGTGAAGAATGAATGAAGAGTGATTATGAATATATACCACTCCTATAGAAAAATATATTACATTAAATCACTTAGGTGAACCATTTGGATACATTTCATTTAGAAATTTGATGAATTGAGGGAATTGAACAACTACATCAAGGTAGGACACTCATGTTGACATAGGGTTCTAGGGATGGCACTTATGTCCTAGCAGTTATAAAATAGGTACATGCCTAGAACTTGTAGGGGAATTACATAAACATATTTTAAGCATTATAGGTAAGATATAAGGTCTAGGTAATCAACATAATACTATTCATACCAAGAGATATGACAAAGCGTACAAGATGGAGTAGATGTGGGACTTACAAAAGCAAGAAAGGTGCCAAATTGAGAGGAATAACCAAGGTCTAAGTTTTATATGTGTATAATAATAAAGCTATATATAATCAACAAATAGCATCTACAAGGATAGGCTGATTTAGAACGTTCATGCATGTGTTAGGAGAGATTGCATTAGGTTGGTCTATGTAGTTAAGGAGAAAAGGTAGTGCCACTAGTAGTTACATAAATTAGATTATATCAGGTTGGCTAATATAGTATCTAATGATTGGAAAAAAATATACTATATTAAAGTGGGAATTTTAGTATTGAGGATTAAAATGGGATAAAACATATTGTATCAATCTAGTTGATGTAGTATAGAAGTGAGATAGGAAGTTGTAATGGGATGCATTATATAATTGGTTAGAGGTTGATAAAACATTGGTTGTTATCAGGTTGGCTAATGTAGTTAGGGTGAAAAAACATGGGGATATATCAAAATAGATGATGTTGTACACAAATAAAGATAACTATATTAGGTTGGTTGATGAAATTATAACACACAACATAAAAATTTACCATTGCTAAATGACATAGTGTGTAATACAAAAAATAATTTAGGTAAAAAATGAAATCTATCTAATTATTTAGAAAAAAGAATATGTAGTTATTAATAATATTTGATTCATAGTGTAGGATCTCAAATATCATTACTCTCTCCTTGATTACAATTCACCCAATGTTTCATATCACTAACTACATAGGTTAATAGTGATTATAGCCCATTAACCTTAGTTTCAAGGGTAGGCTGAGAGTAACTTCTTAGAGAGATATGTTCTTCTTAGATGCATCACACTATCAAATGAATGGTTAGATTAATAAGTTAAATGAAACTATTACCCTAAGAATTTTTGATATACCATGAGGAAAATGAAAACTAAATTCCATGTTTAATGTTGTATAGGTCTTAAGTATCAGGATAATATCCATCACTTCCA
>JARHVA010004483.1:932500-982500 GCA_037957365.1 Torreya grandis
GCTAGACAGGACAGGAGACCTAGAGTCCAATTCAGTGAGCTGAAGAAGGCTACTGGTAAGCTTTCTTTGACTACCTTTGACGGCAGTGGCAAGATGACAGCTCAAGCTTGGGTTCATAAGCTTGACACCTTTTTGGCATTGAGACCAATGTCAGAGATAGAGGCCATAAAATATGCCACTTTGCACTTGGATGGAGTAGCACATGATTGGTGGTACCATGGTATGGTAACACTTCAGCATAACCAGGTGACAGAGTATCAGGACTTTGTGGATAGATTGGTTGAGTGGTTTGACAGGAAGGATCCCAAGGTTTACTTTCAAGATCTGGCACAGTTGAGACAAACAGGTAATTTGGAGTCCTTCATTGGTGAGTTTCAGAGGTTGGCAGTCATGGTGCCCAATATTTCTGAGCGTAGATTGGTAGTTCTCTTCATGGAGGGATTGACAGAGCCATTGAGAGGGTGGATCAAAGCTTTTGATCCTCCTTCATTACAGGTAGCTATGAAGAAGGCGCGTAGTATGGAGATGGTGGCCCCATACCACAAATTTAACTTCAAAGGTACTTCTTCATCTGGAGACCATAAGTGCTCCAACATAGATACAGAGAGACCGGATTTTAACATAGATAAATCAGGTGTAAAGAATGACTCAAAGGCCAATCCAGCAGCACCACCTTTGGATCGTGAGGCGCTTAATGATCTACGTAGGAAGAAGCTTTGCTTCTACTGCAAAGGTCCATATGATATTCATCACGATTGTCCTTTGAGGCCTAAGGGCAAGGTGAATTGTATGATGTGGATATATTATGAGGATTCAGATTCTGAGGATTCCGAACAACATAACAGTTTTGAGGGGGCAGAGGCAGAGGCTTTAGGGCCTAATGCAGAGGCAGAGTTAGAGCTTCACCTACAGGAGGCACGCATATCCAGCATTCAGTCGGATGAGTCATTCAGACTCCGTGGAGTTTTGGCAGGGCAGAAGGTTATCACCCTTCTTGATACAGGGGCCACACATAATTTCATAGATGCTAGATTTGTGGAGAAGCGTGGGCTCACTATTGTAGACTTTGAGGGCATCAGTGTTAAGGTAGCTGATGGTCACACTCTTAAGTGTGAGCGTATGATTAGAGACCTCCCATTGCACTTGAACAACTATGAGTTCAAGGCTGATTATTATGTGGTAAACATGGGGGATATAGACTTAGTCTTGGGCATGAAGTGGCTTCATTCATTTGAGGAAGTTACTCTTCGTCTCAAGGACATGGAGGTTCTCTTTAATGTTGATGGAATGACACATATTCTTAAGGCAATACGGGGCAGCAGCTTTAGATATATGTTTTTTCATCGGATGGAGGTACCTATACCACATAACATGATAGAGGGTGATGACAAGAGCACATTGGCACCAACACAGGAGAGGTACGAGGATGAGCTTGGTCTTGAGGTGAGTTCAGTTTAGGAGTTGTCACATGTGGTGAGGACTCAACTTTCTGTTACAGTTGGGTCACAGGTTGATGATGATATGACTATTTCTAGTCTTCACTATCCACTTTCAAATATTATTCAGGTAAGGAGTTTGCTTGCTGGTTTTCATTTATGGATTGGATGTTGGAGTGCTTATCTTAGTACTAGAAATGATGTGACACCATTACATGAGAGTTGGGATGGACATGGCATGGGGGTTGTGTTAATTGACAGTAGTGGAGATCAAAACTATATTTGGGATCCAGGTGGATTGATTGATTTGTCATTCAGTGATTGCTTGAGGGCAAGCAATTTCAGGAGGGGCGGATTGTCATGTCCCCTTTTTAATTGACATGTTCTGAGTTCATGGTTAGCCTATTATGCGACCTTCGTAGGCTAATAGGATGGATAGAGGGTCATAATGGAGCTTGGCTTGACTTTGATTCACAGGATTTCTACATTTGATTTTCATTCAGGTTATTTCAGACATATTTGGCCAGGGCTCCTACTCTTTAGGGATATTTGATATGCAGCGGAGCGCCTATATTATGGTATGGTTATGTGCGGAATCACTCCCTAATTCACTAGCTTTGATCAGTTCGTCGATCCGACATGTATTGAGGGAGATATTAATATTTGATTGATTTAATCAAATATTAATTATTTAGCCTATTTTTAATTAGAAACCCTAATTCTAATTTAAGAAACCCTAATTAGGGCAAGGATATCTTTTTGAGGGTATAAGGGTTTCTCATGGAGGCCATTGTTGATTAGCCATTGATTATTGATTATTGATTTTGAAGAATTTCTTCTGTGAAGACTGAGCCTAGGGTTCCAGGATTCCATTTGCATTGGAGAATGTTCCCTCTTCAGTGTGTGCAATTAAGAGGCTGTGAAATATCAGCTGATCTATTGCCAAATTGAGAGATAGCTATATCCAGAAGTTATCACAGAATTTACAGGGTTGAGAGATAACTTCAAACATAAGTTATTACAGATATTCCAGGTATTTATTTATTTATGTTTTGATTCAATAAATTATACAGCTAGAGATCTTCTGTGCTAGAAGCATATATTTTCAGATCAGGGGTTGAAAACAGGGAAGTTGTGCTTAATTGGCAGACGTACGAAGTCCGTACAGGTCCGTACAAATCCATACCGACACCGACATCGGCTGAAAGAGAGCTTCCAGATACCGACATCGGCCGATTAGAGACCGACGTCGGCAGTATATCGACCGACGCCGGTGACTGTGTGTTCGACACAGCAGGCCGAGACTTTCCAGAATTCAATTTGCACTTCCAGATTTTCAAAGCCAGGGTTTTCAAGACTATATTTCATATTTATATGCATAATAGAGGATTGCAATTGTAATAGTTTAGAAGGACAAGCGATAAGATCTGTGATTTACTATTAAAAAAAAACTATATTATTGTTATCATTCTAAATTTATTCAACAGAGATTATATCTTGGTTCAGATTTTTTGTGTTGCTATATTTCCTGTTTGAAGGGGATATTACAACACACACACATATATATATACATATATATATATGTATATATATATATACATATATATATACATATACATATATATATATATATATATATATATATATACATATATATATATATATACACATATATATATATATACACACACACACACACACACATATATATATATATACACACACACACATATATATATATATATGTATATATATACATACATATATATATATATATATATATATATATATATATATATATATATATATATATATATATATATATATATATATATATATATATATATATATACATATATACACACACACACACACACACACACACACCAGTATGTTTGTGTGTGTGTGTGTGTGTGGGTCATATTATAATTTCCAAACATATAACCTATCTAATTATTTTGATTTTGCTTGCATAACTTCTCTTATGTAGTAAAATGAATAGTAAGAGGTTAGAGTCTTATTATTAGATAGCTTGTATTGTTTATTAGTGTTTGAAGTTAAATAAGAATATTATTCTATGGATGTGTCCTAATATTTGGAGTCCCAAATTAAGTATATATAGGTGTTATTATTTTCATGAGTTCATCAACCTACAATATCTTTTTCAAAGTGCCACTTGAGCCAAATAAGGGGATTGATGTGCAAAAGAATTCACCTAGATATAATTATCTTTATCTTTATCTTTCATTTATTTACTTAGTATATATATACTATTTTCTTATTGTTATGGTGGATGTATATTTTTTATCCTTGCATGCTCCTTATACGAAATAAAATGATACAATTATAGGGTTTTTTATGCTTTCTATTTTGACATTAAGATTCATATATTTCTCATTGGTTGACCATTGCACTACTTAATTAATTAGTAATTTCATATGTTATAGCTACATTGGATCTAAATTACCATAATTTATCATTTCCTTGCATGTGTTTTAATTATTATATCCTTGATACATACCTTTTTTACCATTGTTACATGTTCAGGCCTAGTGAGCCATATTTTATATCACAAATGTAGGCTTTGCAACCCTATCATTCTTAACATTGAGTATAAAATATAATCTACTAGTTTTGAGGCTAATATAATCCATTAATTGATAATTCAAGTATGTACATGCTCTATTATTATGATCTAATTTGTATTGTAGTCTATTGAAAGAAATATTATTATAATTAGGCATCCTAGCCAATCCATACATATTAGTGAACCCAAACTGAATTATATCACATCATTGGTTTGATTTTCTTCACATTTTTTATATTTCTTATAGAATTACCTTTGATTTTGTTTCACCATATTAATATGTTTAGGTAAAGTTGACATGAATCAATTTCCACTACTAGTTGAATCGTATTTAAATTTCCCATTTTCATTTTTAGCATTATCTTAACTTTAGATTCAACATCATAATATATTATATTGAACACAATGTGAATCATTATCCCACCACCATTTAGATCATTTTCACATTTTAGTTTTTAATCCTTATCCTCATCTTCACATTATCATACCTTTTAGTGAATATTTTAGCTGAACTATATCAACTAGTTTGGTATAGTTTCCAATTTATGTGACTATATTATATAACACATTAAACATTTTATACTTTCTTGATTATATCAAATATTCTAATATAATTATATTTTACCAATTTTATCCCAATTATTGGCCATATTGATATAATATATTTAAAGCATTTTTATGCAACCAATTGGATTGACTAACTCAATGAATTTTTATTTTCTCGTACAAAATGTAACATATTTTGGAATAATAAAAGGGTAAAACCCACTAAGATTTTTAAGGATTGTATGATAAAAATCCTAATTATATGGAACTGACCAAGTCCCATTAAGTTTTCTAGTAAAATTTTCATGCCTTATAATTTTTACTTTTTATCACTTTGTCTATGATTGTAACATGGATTCCACTATATCCAAAAGATATAAGCCATATAGTGACATCAAAAAACAACCTAGGAAATATCACCTACTTAAAGCCCATAAATTTAATAGTGAAGAGGAGTGTGATCTATAATATATCTATAATTAAAAATATTTCTCTAAGATATTTATAAACATAGGTGAAAATACCCTATAGTTGACTATCATGCCAAGATGGAACCTCATGTGGAATATCCCCCGTTTCCTACTTGTATTTTTTATATAAGTCTTTTGGATCCAAATTTTTGAATCCTCTTTTTCCTTATTCATCCAAGATTATGAGTATAGATACAAACCAAAAATCATACAATAAATGAACTAAATGGATACCATACAAGGGTCTAAGATATATCAAAATTTGTAATTGCACAAGTAACTTGTGCACGTTTAATCTAAGAATGAACAAGTTATGTGGAGAATTTGATATCAAAATTACCCCACCCTCCTTGAATATTATCTTTTAAACCTCATTATATATCCCTTTATACATAATAATTTCATTAAACACCTTTAAAAAAAACCATTAGTCCCTCAAATTACTTACATTGATATTGGTGGTATTAATCCTTTAATTCTTTACAATGGTATAATAAAATTATTTCTATCCCTATTTATAACTTACAAGACCTATTAAACTCATTGGTCCAAGACTTTAAATCCCTTGAATTACCTAAAAAATAATCTTTCCAACATTAATGATTGTAAAAAAGTGGAAAATGAGATTTACCAAGATTTAATTAAATGTTGGAAATCATTACCTAAAAAATATAAGATTAGTATGATGGAATAAAATCTCTTGAACCTAATTACTACAATATTAAACACTAATTTATAATTCATTATTAGGTCTTTATGTCTAAAATAATTTGGTTAAGCCTTAAATCAATCTAATTGACATTATCATCACATAAGACATATTGAGTCTTCCCAACTTAAGATATGGAATTGAATGCTTATGATACCTAATAACAAGAATTTTATGGTTACATTGATACTTATAATCCCAAAAGGACCCTTAAAGTGATTATGCCAAGCATATACAATGAATTGAACCTCTCCTAAGCCATAGCAATAAGTCCATTACAATCTCATTCCCATTCATAAAAAAATAACACACGTAACTTTCATCAACATCTTACCCTTTATGAGGTTAGTGAGTGCCTTACTTTATCCTCACCTAAATATATTGATTATTTACATCTTACTAACCATGAGTATAATCCTCAAAATATGTTTTTCACTCCATGCTAATCAGGGTCATTCTCAAGAATCTTGCATGTAACATAACCAATTAACATTTTAGTTTTTTCTTAATTTTAGATTTGATCATGAATCCATGCTTAGATAACAAAAATAATATTGTGATAACATTTTTTAGGTTCATGAGTAGACTCAAGAGTGTATAACTTAACCAAGCTAATGCTCACCTTTCCATATATACCAATCATATTCCTTATCACATTTAAAATAAATATGCTAATAATAAACTTTAAATATATTATTAGTTAGCTTCTAATTTTGTTGAAACCAAGGTTAACCTAAATTATTAAAATGATGTGTAAAACTTGGTGAATATGAGAAACATGAAGTGTATTTCCTTATTTATTGATACTCATCCCATTAGGACTTATATTCATCCTCTAAATTAAATATTAGTTAAGTAACATTAGTTTTTACAATATTTCACCTAAAAAAATAGTCAATTTTGCACTTTTAGATCATTTAACACTATCAACCAACCTAAAATAGTTTCTGATTGCTCAAAATTTATTATCCAACCCAATATATTTTCATGTGTCTAAAATTATATTTTCCAACCAAATACATTTCAAAATTAATCCTAATATATCTTCCAACATAATATAGTCATTAATTTATAGTTTAGTTCAAATTTTTATAAATAGCTCGATAAATTTGTCTTCTTTGACTAGTTTTATCCAAACAGTATCAAGAAACTTAACATAATATGTTTCCACACCTAGTTTTTATTCCACTATATTATCCAACATGATACAATATATTTTTGAGAATTTTATGTCATTAAATATACCATCTAAGAGGATCAAATTTCCTCATCCTAAGTATACTATACTCATAGGGTCAAGCCTATATAATTTAATTTCAATTCAAGAATAATTAGGTTCTAATTCATCTATAGTTAGTATTGATATGCTTTATAACTCAATTACTAATTTTAAATAATTTACAACTCATTTTAGCTATGATTAAAAGGATATTATAGAATATATATCTATGATCCCATCTCAAATTAATTTTCTTGAGTTCATGAGGAATTCTCCACAATGTATAAATATTTTTATCTGACCATTATTTTTAGAGGATCATTCCTTAAACACCACCTATGGAGAAAGAATATACCTTTATCAGGTATAAGGAAAGTATCATTTAATAATTTTAAGAGATTTATATTAATGTCAAATTTTCAATGGATATAACCCCATATCTCAAGTTTATTATCACATATATGATCTCAAATTAAATTATACTTAATGTAGATGATATTCCATAATTTATTAGTGTCCAATTAGTTGTAATTATATTCAAGAGAACCTTAGTTAATGAATATTATCCCACTTATGTCATGTATTTGGATTTTATCAAATCCTTAGGATATTTCAAATACAAACTTATGTTTACACATATTGCATGCATAGGATATGAAATAAAAATCCCTCAATTAGGATATGTTTGGATTCATATCAAGGTAACTCTTGTTATTATTAAGGAGAAGTATATGATATTACACTTTCATCTTTCTTACAATATTTTTATTAGTCATACTTCAAATCATTGTATGAGGGTCATCACCTATTTTATATGGTAATATATGAAATATGATTACATTTGTGATATATATAAGGTATGAGGTTATAGAAACCCTTAGAAGTTTTAAGAATTCCAAGAAAATGGTGATTATAAAAAACCTACCCTTGAAACTTTACACAATATCCCATTCCATGAATATAAACTTTTTAACTATGACATCAATTCAAATAGAGGATATTGTGATCACCCTGAGATTTTGGAAATTACATCACAATTTTTTTGGTTACTAATGATGAAAATTTTAATGATTAGCTTGAAAATAAAAAGCATCAAACATTCCTCATAGTATCACATCTTATTTGTTTCTTAATTTGTGTCCCCATTCTCTCAAAAGTCCATTTTATGAGTTTCTTCCTTTTGTGGTTATTCTAAAGAATCCCTCTTTTTATAGGGAGGTGTATTTCATTTAGAATGAGTGTTCTATAGATTTTATGAATAATTATAAAGTTATTAATTAGTGTTTTTAATGATTTTTTAGGCTCCCACCTCAAGACCATTAAAAAAACTCACATGGCTATTATATGATGTATAAGTAGTATACCCTATAGTGTAAAACACATATTTGATTAGATTATGTGCTCTCACTACCTTCAAGAGTGGTATATCCTCTTCCTTGTTTATTTTATTATCATAATGAGGATACATATCCTTATCATTAAATCATATATTTCTCATTTTAGTTAGATTTCATCCATAAGTAATTTCTTAAATTAATCCTAGAAAAGGTATAAGATACTATGTTTTGAGATAGATATCAATTGCTATCATATTTTATAGATGTTGTTAATGATGTTTTTAGAGATTTTTCATGTTATTTTTGAGTAGGTAATTAATTTATTTCACATATTTTAAATTATTTGATCTCATATTATTATCATATACAATTAGTTATGTTTATTTAATACATATTATTTGTATTATGATCTTTATTCTTCAACACTTTAGTTTTAACATGATCATTAATTTATAACATTCATTACATCACTTTATGGCTAACCTTATTTTCCTTATTGGATATTTGGTTTTCCCTTTTAGTCTTTAGTAATCCACATCCTTCATTATTAATGATGTTTTAATATTTTAATTTACAAATTTACATTTATTATAGTTTAAGGTTGACATTAGTTTCCATTGTGGATATTTGGTATCACCTTTAGTTTTTTAAGTACTCTACTTCCATTTTGGGATGTTTTGGTCTTTTAATGTACATGTTTAAATTTATGACATGATTCGTTTCATCCATTGTTTCATTTTTAGGTCATTTTATCTTTTTTTCTCCCATTTTTTTGGCATTATTTATGTTATCATTACTTGTGCTAAGCAAAATCATCCCTTCTCATGTTAACTACTATCATATAGTCATTGTATCACCAATTTTATCTGGATAGATCTTCTATGATCCTCATATATCCATTTAATTTCACTTGAGGTAAACTTGGGTTATTTTGAGATTACACTCTTTTCTAAAGTGAAAGTTTAGGAGTTATTAGGCAATCATGGTCTTTAGGCTCTCCTTTTTAGTGGCTAGGTGTAGGCTCTCTTATGTTATTCATATTTGGATCCCATGTCTAGTTTTCCCAAAACTATATGAAGGTGGAAAATAAAAAACTATAAAATAATTAAAGACATTTAATAATAAAAGGCAATGTTAAAATGAAAAATATAATATTAAAATTCATAACACACTTAAATACATTATTTTTTTTGGCACATCTCCTATTATAGTTGAATATAAAAGACCATAATATACCTCATGATAGATCCAAGGTAAATTGGGGTTGTTGTAGGCTTGTATAATATGGTAGGAGGATTGTAGATATATTACATTCTAGTTCCACCTAGTTTCTACACTAGTACTTAGTATTCACAATAGATTATCAACTCTATAAGGGATCCTAATGAACATGGAATACATTGTGTAAATGTAGTATCCTATTTATTTTTAATGCATATAGCCTTCAAAGGATTATATTTATACTTTACTTGTTATATATAACTTACACTTGCTAGGTAGGTTTATTTGGGTCCTTGATGTCTAAAACACTTAGCCTTTCCCACCTGATTATAGTGTCTTATTTCCACCAAGGATTTATACATCACCCTTGTGGTATCTTACATTTTTATATCCAAATATTATCTTTAAATATATCCCATTGATGAGTATTTATTTTAGTTTATCACATCCTCTCTTTCATATTCTTATTTTCAATCTTTTTACTTCATTATGATGCTTACCTTTCATTCATGACACATCGTAGATTTTTCTAGTTTGTGAGTTGAATTGCAAGACCTTGAAGAATAAAACCAAGCCTTTGTCACATACATCCACTAAATTTAATACTTTCACCATATTCATCACCATATTTATGCCTTTACATGGTAGTGTTTCCTACATTTTGATTTAGAATAAGCATTTATTTTGAATTTTTAGTCATTGGAATATTTTTTTTTCCTTTTTTACATGTATTTATTTGATTTAAGTTCACACTTATTTTAAATTTCATGGTACTAGAATAATTTTAATTTCCCATTTATTTGACATAAGTTTTTTCTTGCCTTATATTGGATGATATTTTTAGTTATTTTCTTATCCTCATTTAATTATTCTTTAAACTTTATTACACTGGATATCTCTTTTTAGACCTATTTTTTCATCTTCTATTTTGTTTTACTTTACATATTGAAGTGAATTGTAATTTATTTATTAACATTTTATACATAAGTTATTTTTTTCCTTAATATTTTTACTTTTTTACATTTGGTATATTTTACATTCATTCAATTTACCTTTACATAGTTTTTTGTTGATTTATCTATGTACTTACTCAAGATGTAACTTAGATACTTTCATTTTTATTATTTTTTACCCTAAATTTTATAAAAAATATTAAACCATACATCACATCATAACATTCTCATACTATCATTTTTGAACCACAATGTGTTCTAATCAAATAATTTTATAAGCCCATTAGAAAATAAGGAATTAATGATAAATACATACATGCCAAAAGTTTTATACAAAAGAATACATCAACACACATGTAGATATATATATCTGCATGTGTGTTGATGTATTCTTTTGTATAAAATTTTTGGCATGTATGTATTTATCATTAATTCCTTATTTTCTAATGGGCTTGTAAAAACATGCCAAAACTTTTATACAAAAGAACACACACACACCCCCACACACACACACACACACACACACACACACACACACACACACACACACACACATACACACACACACACACATATAGACATATATACATATATATATATATATATATATATATATACATATATATATACATATATACATATATATATATACATATATACATATATATATACATATATACATACATATATATATATATATATATATGTATGTATATACATATATATATACATACATACATACATACATACATATATATATATATATATATATATATATATATATATATATATATATATATATATATATATATAGACACACACACACCTATGGATTTACTCCATACCCATATGGAGAACAAGTTCCACTCTCCCTAAGGAAATTATGACTGTTTATTCTATTATTTATACCATTAGTGATTGGGTTCAAGATTGTAAACCATTGACCTCTCCTTGTGATCTCACAAACTCTATCTCTACATGATTTACTCATGTTTTAGTTTTTATATTTGTAGTAATATCAGTGGTTAAGGATGCATATACCATATATGACTTTGTCTATGCTAAAAAATCCCATCCTATAGGGGCTATCACCAAATGACCTATAAAATACTACTATCACCATTGTGTATCTTGTGTATCATCTCAACCAATGTTAACCAACTTCAATTTTTAATATCTAGAATTCGAAAGACATATAAAACAAATTATTTGATGATAATCTTATGTTGATCATACTTGTTAGACCCTTTGTCTCATTAGGCCAGCTCGTAATGCTCATCAATAGATAATAGTGCATCAAAGATCATCAATATGCCCTAAATTAGAAGCCAAAATATATAAGTACATCCTTCAGGTTGATGGTGACCTTCATCATGTCCCCATCCACCTCTCACCTAATTGTGTATATTATTTGATCCTATTTATAGACAAAAATTTCAAATATATATTTGTTAAGAGGGACCCCACACATCTTCATTATCCCACCAAATTCTATATTAAATATCCAGGCTCTTTTCACATATGTTAGTAAGGCTAGTAGAGCTAGTAGCTAAATCACATATATTATGCTCTAAGTTTACCTTTGTGTTTGGTGAATATTAAACAATAATACTTGTTTATATTTTTTATTATAAAATCTAAAATTGAATCATAATATATATAATCACTTACATTAATAAAAAAGGGGTCTTTATTTTTACCTTATCGACCATTTTTTAATTTTATACTATGTCATCCACTTACAATGACACTATATTATCCATTAATTTTTTATCTAACTATATCAGCCATACCCTACTATATCAACCATCTAGACTCCTCCTATTGCATCAACCACATATCTACTATATCAACCATGTTATGTTTTTATCCACTGCATTAACCATACTTATACATTATTAGCCATGTATTTTTCCTTTATGCTATTAGAATTAAACATACTATACCAACCATGACATTCAATTTTTATACTTTATCATCCCTACAATATGGTATCTACCATATATTTCCCCTTAGAGTAATGTATTTTATTGTACTATATTAGATATTATTTCCTATTCTATTATATTGATAACCATGTGTAATACAAGAATCTACCATGATTTTTTATACTTAATTATATCAACCTTTTTAGATGGTATTTCCAATGTTATGAATTTCATCCCCTCAATTACATTGGTTTGGATGATATATTTTATTTTCACTAATGATTTATTCCTTGGTCCTTAATAAACCACCAACCCTAAAATTGGTAGTTGGTATACAATTTATCACCAATAAAATTTTTAGCTACATCTTGATGCTTATTAGGGAAAATTATTCTAAATTGATTTTCCCTAGAATGTAGTTTTATTAAATCTATTCCATCTCCTTTATTCTACCAAATGAAATAATTAATGCATCAACTACTAACATGGATCCTATGATCCCACCATGGGACTTCTTATGCATCCACCTCATCATCCAGTAGCTATATCTCTTGTTTCAACATAAATCAGTGTCCAAAGCTCTTGTTTTCTCAAAATAGAAAAAGGAGAAATGAAATTTGTTTCACCTATTTATAGTTAAAATTTCAAATTAAAAATATTCCTATTATTTACCTCCATATTTTTTAATTTCATCATATATTTATTTCCATGTGTCATTTTTAAGAACCAAGCAAAGCTTTAAGATACCAGTGAAGTAAGGAATTTTTGGGTTATAACATAATTTTTTAGAAAATTGTATTTTTATTTTATCTTTTAGATTTGCTTGTCTAGCTTACATAATGGCACCTTTTATTAACTACAACACATGAAAAATCACCTTAAAACTATCAATATAAGTTAATGTATGAATTTATATTTATTTATTTACTTTCATTTATCTTTGTTTTATTTCATAGGTTATTTTAAATTATTCTATATTGTGTTACCATGTATATTTTCCATGTCACCATCAATCATTACACTATTATGGCATGCTATGAGATTTGGGTTGATCACATGTATGCAATTTATATTTTAATTTTATCACTTTATCGATGTTTTATCTTGTATGGGAGTTGTTTGTGTATCAATATCCTTCAATTAAATTACAAAAGAGTGCATTGGGAATGGGGTGGGATTATATTTCAGTAATTTATAAGATATTTTTTCATACTATTATATCATACCTTCATCACCATCAATCTGAACTCCTTTGTGTCTCTTTATTTCTTACCTATCTGCCTAGTTTCCATTAAATCTTTCTAGTGACCATATATTTATAATTTATTTTTTATGTTAATGAATTATATTTTATTCTTGTCTATCCTTATAATATATTGGTCAAATTGATATGTTTTTGATTCTTTTCCCTATCATATTTATTGTATCATCATGGTTGATACAATTCTATGTTAGTTAACATCCTTTTGATTTTATTGGCTTGGTGAATACAATAAATTTAGAGTTAAGGATTAGTATTTTATAGTAGAGTTATATATATGGGTAATATTATCATTTAAAAAAATACAACACATTCATCATCATGGATTGAAATCACATTAATTTTTTTAAATCATAAAAGGAAGAATTATATCTTAGAGCATTATTCTTAGACAATAATATTTATTAAAAAGCTTTCAAGATTAATGTGAGGAATCATTCCAAGGATGTGTCTTAGTCTTTATATTTATTAACTAAGAGTATTTATGTATACTTATTACCATTTCAAGTATTCATCCTACAATAACTATTATAGAGTTCCACTTAAGCTAAAGAGGGAGATTGATGCATCAAAAATTCCTCCCAATGTATCTCTATCCTTATTCTCTTTAATTTATTTAAATATTATATAGATATGATTTTATTACATTTATTATGAATTTCTTCTTATATCCCTTATTATGCTCCTCCTTATACCAAATAACCTTATATATCTATAAGGTTTCTTAGTGGTTTCATTATCTCCTTAGCTTTTATATATCACCCTTTGCTTGATCATTGCACCATTTAATTAATTATTAGTTTAGTATGTTATAACTCTCTTAGATCAAGGGTACCCATGCTTATCGTTTCCTTACATGTAATAACCTTATTATATCCTTTATATTTCCCATTTTACCATTTTTAATACCAATTCTTCTTCTTTAAGCCTAGTGATAGCCATAGTTTGTATCATATGCACAGGATTCATAATCTTATCCTTCTTGAAATTGATCATGGATTATCCTTTGCTATGCAATTTTTTTTAATATAATTACTATATCATCGAAGTATACATATACTCTATTATTTTAACCCTATTTTATTATTATAGCATGTACATACAACACATTTCCATGTGTTACATCTATTTTTATTTACCATGTGAGGCTACAATGCATTTACATGAAATTAACTACAAATGTTTATAATATGGATTTTTATTTTATTGTTATTTTCCTTAGTTTTCATTGAAAATGACTTACATACTCTCAATTAATGTACTTATATTTAATTCATAGATGGGGTGGCATGACTTTAAAAATAGTTGTTTACTATTAAACTCATTATAACCATGAATTATGTTAATTCATTATTTTAGATATTTTTTTTGTATTATTTATTTATTATTAAATGTGTTTGGAAGCTATCATTTTATTATAATGTAACATAAATTCTTGGTCAAAACACTCCTATTAATTAATAATGAGGGAAACTAATAATTAATTTGTGTTAAGTTTGATACATGAATTTCACCTTATAAATTCATATTATTTATATTGTATTACATCATGATAATATTTTATCTATATCTTGTTGGAGGTAGAAAATAATATAATATGATAAACTATGTATGTGATTTTCTTCTTAATTCACCTCTACATGAATTATTATATGAATAATCTTTGAATTTGTCACATATTTCCATGTGCTACAACTGTATTGATTTCCAATGTGATGCATGAATACATTTCCCTAAAAATAAGTACCGAATTAGATAGGTTTTTTGGTCTTTCATTGTTATTTTCCTCGATTTTCATTTAAAAAAGACCTACATGCTCTCGATTAGTGTTTCCATTTCTTTGCATCAAAAAATGTACTTATATTCCATTTGTAAATATTATGTCATGACATAAAATATATATTTTTTATATAAAAATCATTGTAATAATATTTTTGTGTTTTATTAATCAATCCAAGACCAATAACATATAACATGCACTCATTTATATTATGCATTATTTTCATCAATCAATATTTCCCTCATATAAAGTAACACCTCAAAAATGTACTCCTGAGTAAAGAAAACAAATTTTATATAATTTTACCAAATATATTAGAGGGTCATCATTCTCTAAATTATTCTTAAAATTTAGATCAGGTGAGAGATTTGATTGTAAATAATCATTTTTTTAATCCAAGATTTTTAAAAAAAAAATTATGCTTGTCTTTAAGGAATTTGATAGATAGAAATTCCTCTTTTCATATGACTTCCAATATATTTTTATTTATTTTTTTATCTCTCTTGGTTTTAGATATGAAAATTTAGTTTTTTTTTCAATGTATAATATTATATTTGAAGGCCATATTAGCTAGAATGCTTCTAAAATATCATTTCCACATACCACACATGTTTGAATAAATGCTTTACAAAATTTTCCAATTCAATAGTTTACATTATTTTTAAGCTACAAAAAAATTATCTTGAAGTAGTGAATATGAAATAGTATTATAATTAATTATGTCATTGATTTAGCCCCATATATGTAAGACATGAAATTGTTTCCTTATAATATATTCCAATAGTTTAATAAGTAAATATATTTATATAACATAATCAAATACAAATTATATGTTAGGAATTTCTTACTACAAGGGATAAATATTCGACATGAAAATTATATTGGAAAAATCCATTTTCAAATATTTCTCTACAAGTTTAGGTGTATCAAAATTTAGATGACATGTTATGGAAAAATCCAATTAATAATGGAGATATCATTCAAGAAATTGCTCATATGTATTAGATGTTTCATTTGAATTATTTTATAAAGTATGAAACTCATATTAATCTCCCAAATATTGTCTTGATATATATAACCTATAAAAATATGTTACATATTATTTAAAAAAAGAATTATATCTTTAGCACTATTTTTATTGTAAGTGCATTGGGACTTTTATTCATCATTTTAATATTAGTTTATAACAAATATATTATTTAAAAAATTTATTGTATGTTACTTTTTTATTTTACTATATCATGTAATTATAAAATAATTTTTTTTCATGATTTATGGAACTACATATATATAATATATATGTTCCATTGTAAACTTGACGGAGTTAATGATCAAGAAGTAATTTAATATTGTAAGTTTAATGTTTTATGTTTCATATTTTAAATATCTCATTAATAAGAGATATTATCCACATGTTTATTTTATGTAATACTTGTTATAAATTCATTCCATAGTAAATTTAAGGTCTTCATCAAAATATTACTTGAGTGATAGAAAGATGAAGTATCACTCAAGTGATAATATGATGAATATTTTTAATAAACAATAATATTGATGTATCACTTGAGAGATACTTTAGTTTGATTTATACATATATATTTATATTTGTGTGAAATATTGTCATAAACTCTTATGGATGATTAGTCAAGGTAATTCTTGGGACCGCACCTATTTTAAAGGTAATTATTTTGAAACTTCTAGAAATAATATTCACCACAAAGACAAATCAATTATTACAATATTATAATGATTTATTTTGTGTGCACATTAAAATATTGGGTATATTTCTTCAAAAAATAAATGGTATTTAGGAGAATGGAAAATTTAAATAAAAAAAAATGAATCCAAGAAAAATGTACTTATAATATTTGAGATTAAATAATATTAAAATAATTTATGATATGAATCCAAAACATTAAAAATAAATTTTATTTTTACAATTTATTTTCTTTTCACATACCATATATTCATGGTAGTAAAATGTGGAACACAGATATATTTAAAAATAATAATAATAATAGGATAACATATTTTTATAAACATTGTGTTTTCATAAATTTATAACTTTCTTGTTCCCTATGAAACCTTAAAATATATGAAATTATAGTCTTTAAATTAGCATTTTAAAAATATTTTAAATATGGTACAAAAATATAGATTTCATGTATAATACAAAAAATAAAAATAAATAATTATCCTTGTCCTGGTTATTTTACCATGTACATCAATTAAAATTTTCAAAAAAAATTAAGAATTTAAATTTTAGTCTTTAAAAAACTTATAATTGTAATCATACCATGCCAAAAAATTAATTATTATGTGAATAAAATTTATATATAAATTTTAGTTATAATAATAAATGTATAAAAATAATATTAATATACTTATCTATGAATCCAAAAATGCAGACAGTGAGGTAGAGTTCAATGGTAACAATATGAGATATTAAATAATTATTGATTTGATGTTGAAAACCCAAAAAATGTAAATATGTTTCTATATGATTTCCAAAAGTATTGAAATAATTATTTGATTATCATTTTAAATTATAAAAAAATTATTTTAAAATTTACCATAAAAACCCTTGATATGAAAAATATATGGGAGTTCTAATTAGGGATAAATTATAAATAATTGGAATTACATAAATTAGGCTAAAATTATCACATATAAATTATTAAAAGCAATAATAATATGATTTACTGGAATGTGGTTTCAATATACCTATATTTTTATGCTATATTTTTGTTGGGTTTCTTATGTTACATAGTATTTTCAACTCAACATTTTATAGGATTACTAAAGTTATTTAGCTAGAAGAATTTTAATTATTAAATGAATTTAGCATTATTATGCCATAAATTATGGAATTATTTATATGTTATTTTTTATATTTACTTTTGCTTACAAAATTGAATATTAAAATAATGTTTATGGGTATGCATTTTTTATAGTTTTTAAAATGATAAAATAATATTTTTAATGTTTATGGGTATGTTATTTTTTATAATTTATAGGATCTCTAAAGTTATTTAGATAAAAAAAATTAACTATTAAATTAATTTAGCATTATTATGGCATAAATTATGGAATTATTTATATGTTTTTTTTTATATTTACCCTTGACTAAAAAATTGAATATTAAAATAATGTTTATGGGTATGTATTTTTTATAGTTTTTAAAATAATAAAATAATATTTTAAAACAAACTAAACATTTTTAATCATAAAAATGAATGTTGATGGTTATGTAACCCTTAAATTAATATGAAAACAACTTCTCTAAAAAAAAAGTACCAAACAAATTGTACATGATACAAAATTAAAAATAGGGTAGAAATAACAACATTTTCCTACCAATGAAACATAAATCCTAAAAACCAACTCGATGCCACATATAAACAACTTCCAAAGATAACATTGAAAATATTAAATGCATTTATCCCATGGCATACCTTGCTTAAATCAAAAACATTTTTACTAGATTAAATTTATAAATTTCTCTAAATTCTTATAAAGACTCCAACTGTAACCTCTCCATCATATTTTTTATAACATGCCTTTTAGTAGTTAGATATGAGGTAGAAGCCAAAGGACTTTCAAGAATCCCATACGAGAATTTCAAAATATGAGTTTTTCGAGAAACAATTCCCCTCTTCAAAGTTATCAGTCATAGCCACATTATTACTTAAAGGAAATAATGATAAATTTAAAGGTTGACTTTCCTTTATTGCAAAACATATAACATTTTATTGAGAACCTAAATCTATTGTTGAGTATGATGCCAAAATGGGAAAGTGATTTTTTATGTTAGAATGAGGTTTAATATTATTTTATACATTTATAAGAGTTATTTCATTTTTTTCCATGCATCAATTATTTTTTCAATTTTAAACACTTTTTGAGAACTTCCTAAAAAATAATTAGAACTATCAATTAATTCTAGTTCATTGAATGTGTACTTAACTAAATTCAAATATTATCCATTCATCCCATATAGGTGGGATAGACTTCTTAGAGATTAGTTAACTGAAATTAAATTTAATTTAGTAAATATCATAATTTTTAAATATTTTGGTGTCTATCTTGTCTAGTGTGCATGAATTTCTTACATGTTAAAGAAGGCATCTTACATGATTACAATATCTTAAAAAAGAGTCAAAAGAAATTTATTGAGTCTAATTTCAGTTACAATGGAGTCTTTTTTTGGGGGACTAATTTTATTTTACTTCCTTTTTAATATAACTTTCACTTTTTTCTTGTCATGTAGGTTTCTTATACATGGCTTATTTTCACATTTATTATTAATAAAATATTATGCACAAGAAGTGTGGTGCAATAGTTATCTTGAAAACACTTTTTGGCATTGTATTAAGCTCTAATTTTATTTTGGGTATTAAAAAATGAAGAACAATATTACGTATTCTAATTTTAAACTATTTAGTGTAATTTTTATCATCGATCACAAATAAAAATACTAGATTAACACCTAGAAATTTTAGGATAGATTGGATGATATATAGATTTATTTTAAAATTAAATAAAAGATAATTTTCACTCCTTAAATATATTTAAAACCTTCATTTGGTATCATATATTTATTAAATAAAGGCTTATAAGGGTTTCAAGCCATTATCATGAGAACTTTGGCTTCAGTGAATTTTGGTTATATGAATGTTTCCTTTTCCAAAGGTGACATCTTTAAATATTAGATAAATTTGTTGAATATAATAGTTGTTTAGAAGGGAGTTCGATATAATGTTATCCATTGGTACACACTACCTATAAATTGGAATAATTTGACTCACAATAAAAAAAAATGATGAAGAAAAGATGGATGCACAAGCTTTATTCTATATTCAAAGTTGTATAGGATCAAGCATCTGTCTAAGAATTGTTGATTACGAAAAACACATGGGGCATGGAATACTTTGGAAACTTAATATCAATGATATATTAAGGTAAGATAATAAAAACTCTAAACTCTTAAAATAAATTCTTAATTTTTTTGAATGACTGATAATGGAGTTAGATAATATTGTAGAAGGATAAATGAATTAATGTATAGAATGAGGGTTTTTGGAGAAACCATACAAGATGATGTCATAATAAGGTAAATTTAGAGATATTTGAATAAAAAATGGCTATATATTTTGATCAATATTTAGGAGTGTAAGGACATGAATAATGTAAGTATTGATGAGTTAGTGAGTTCTATCTTATGCCATGAGGATAAGATGAGACTATATGTAGGAGATCAAGAAAAACACTTGAAACTAAGGATAATATTTCAAGGACCAAAGAGAAAAATAAAATTCAAAGGGTAAAGGTCTATTTAACCCTAAAATATATATATTGGAAATCTACGGTTAAAGGGGTAAGAGATAGCCTAGGGCACAAGGATGGTAGACTATCTCTAAAGTGGGTTAATTATTTAAAAAAATATTAGATAGAACATATACTAAATTTATTATGTTGAGATATGTTAAAATATAAAAACTTCATATATGTTATGTAATAAAATGATAATTAAAAAATATACTTATATAATTCTAATGATAATACATTTATACATATAATAGGTATAAAGTAGACTGGATGTAGATTCTGGATCGGTTGCTTGATTCTAAAAATTATACCTCTATATTTTTATACACTTGCTTCGACCTATAATGGTTATGTCAATGATACTATTTGAATTAGATGTATGTGTCTAGTATGTAATACTTACTACAATCAGATGTGACCACATGGATACTTTTGGGTTTTGTGTCACCTTCACTATAATGCATTTAGAACTTGGTAATGTATTATCACTTTTCATCAAATAACAAAAAACTAGTTATTCATATTTATAGTGACTCTAGTAAAAATGTGTTAGTGTTCACCTAGTGTCAAGATATTCCAAATATCCCTCTATCAATGAGAACTACCTACATATCTAATAATTTTAAGAGGGCCTTAGACTTATGTATCTCTGCACTATGTTTTGGTTTGTGTGTGAATCTATAATATGTAATAAGCAAGTATAATAGTGTCCTCACTTGTAACATAGAAAATGTGTCTCATGGAATGCTCCTTCAATAATTTAGACCTATAGATATGTTATCCCTGTGATCGATATAAAAATATGTCAAACTAGGGAAATTTTTCTCACTTGAGTGTTTTTTGGCCTATCTTAGGTGAGTAAATAATGAGGACTAATATTTTATATAAAACAATCCATTTGGATAATATATCACATTAAAGTACTTAGATATAACATACAGATGTGTTTTATTTGTAAATTAGATGAATTTAGGGCATTGGACACATACATTGGGATAGGATACTTATGTCGATGTAGGCATCTGACTAGAAT
This sequence comes from Torreya grandis, assembly GCA_037957365.1. Taxonomy (NCBI): domain Eukaryota; kingdom Viridiplantae; phylum Streptophyta; class Pinopsida; order Cupressales; family Taxaceae; genus Torreya; species Torreya grandis. Next base: position 954,309 of record JARHVA010004483.1, read on the forward strand.
GTAAGTGTTTTGATAGTTGTAAAATAGGTGGAATTACAAAACTTGTAGATATGGAAAAAAATAGGTTTATAAAATTATGGGAAATATAGTAGGCTTGGGTCATCACAATGACATCGATTAAAATAAGAGATAAATAATGAGGCATAGAGAGATAGTGTATATGAGGTTTTTAGTAATAGGAAAGGTATAGAATATAAAGGTACATTCACAATTTGTATTTTTTGATTATAAAAGATTGAGGTGATATATAATTTAGAAATAAAGTCTACATTTTCCCCTCCCTCTACATGATCTATTAATCAAATTATTTTTTTAAAGGAGGAGAAATGTGTATTTAGGATGTTTAACACACCTTGTCTTTGTTGCAGTCCAACTTAAGTGATTTTTGACCAAGTGACTTAAACATAATAACTTGTCACAATATATAATTCATGCATATAATATAGAATTTAAAGTGTTGAAATGAAAAGAGAGCAAGGTTTAGGATTGAACCTATGTATTGATACAACTGACTTACCTTTTAGTGATTTGATTTGAAAGATGTATCATTATGAATAAATGAAATTGATATTAGGACAAATATAAAATATGGAAAGTGAATACATATATATATATATATATATATATATATATATATATATATATAGATAATAGAGGACACATGATTCCAAACATGAAGAAGAGGTGATTTACCACTTGATAGTTGAAATTAGCTCAACCATAAAACTCAAACATACTTATAACCTAGTGAGTGTGAGTGAACCAAGTCAGATCACACTATAAATATGGTGAGTTTAGATTATTTTATCAATTCCACCCTATAATATTGGTGTGATTGAGTGATTTAATCACCTCAATCATACTAAAAATCAAACCAACTACTACACTAAATTAGATAACTACAATCTAGAAAAATCCAAACTAGTGGGTGATGACAGTCCCTAAAAGAGTTTATAATATTAACTTGATTTTATTTTTCAATATTATGAACACATTTCATAGCATATGAATATTAGATAATTATCATACTAAACATATGTATAACAATGGTACAAATCTATAAAATTTTGTCATAAATGTGCGTCCAAATCATATAAATATGACTCTGATGAATTTTTAAATGTGTAAGTGAGGATAACATGTTTTTAAAACATGTCCCCACTATAATTTTAAACTTATAAAAATGTGGATAACATATTTTTAGAACATTCCCACACTTTAATCTAAATTTGAGAACTAGTATAAGTGCCAATTTAGAGGACATGTTTCTAAAACATGTCATCACTATATTGTAGGTATGTTTCATACTTGATAAGTATGGAGAACATGTTTCTAAATCATGCACCCAAAAAATATAAAACTATGAAGCAATGTGAAATTCATTCTTAGATGGCATGATCCCACTAATATACCCATTTTTAGGTGATGGAAAGTAGAAACTAATAGTTACTTTACATCACAAGGATAATATAATAGTGTAAATTATTAATTTAACATGTATAATATAGAGGGAACATGTCTAATTAGGTATATCATTTAATAAAAATTAATGTGATCACACTAAGTCCTAAGATGCATCATTTAGATCATTTTAATGTCTAGATAGTAATAGTATAAGATAAATAAACAAACAAGCACACATACATGAGAAATCAAAATAAAATAAAAATAAAATGATCTAAGAAGACCAAAAATAAGTATCATGTTCAAATGCCACACAATATAAGGAATTCAACTTAGTCAAATGTCCACAAAATTGAGAATGACATATTCAAATGTCAACATATAACAAACAATGACATATTCAAATGTCAAAGAGGAAAACAAAGTCCTGGGGTCGAAAAACAATGGAAAATATTTGAATGATCAAAAAAGAAAGATAATTTCAAGTGAAGACACTCAAATAAGTGAATTAATGAAATCATAAGGAACTGGCATGAACATACCATACTAGTCCCTAGTTATATGTGTTATTAAAAATGTTATTTACATAACATATCAAGTACACTGTAAAAGATAAAATCATAGATAAATGCATGTGTAAGCACACATATGATCTATAATATGATAATGTAAAGTAACCATAGCATGGAATAACCTAGATTTATCATTAGCATAGAGGTGGATGCCCCCAACATCTTGGTGATGTGAATAGAGGGAAAACCCAACATCCAAAATTTCATAGATCATGTATCTGTGTATACTTAAATCACACTAAAAATATGTTTAAAAACATTTTTATATATAAAATACTTATAATACATCTACAAATATGGAACTAATAACATATATGCCAAGGAGTTAATAGGATATGTAAATGTTGAACATATTTTTATATTTTTTATTTTTATTTTTTGGTATTTTTGAAATATATGAAAGAAAAAGACTATCCAATTATCTCATCTAAGGGATTCTCATATCTATTAGACCACTATGAACATGGTGTAATAACTATTGATGTTACTGAGGAGTGTTCATAGGTTTAATATTTAGCATTATATAATATGTGTATGTTTGATATGATTCTTTGGTTATGAAGAAACAATATGATTATGGGTTAATGGAACCAATCAATCAAGGATTTATGTTTTATTTGGAATAAAAATAATATGAACATGAGTAGGTGCTATGAATATGTGGATATGGTTTATAGTAGATGAAGATTCTATGGAACCCACTATGGATCTATGATGTAATGGTCTCTCAAGTAATGTCCACCTCATAAAATGGATTATTGGTTAATTAATCCTATTTATAATATTAACCTTAGGAGGTTTTACAATTAATTTCTTGGGTACAAATTTCTCTTACTCAATAGGATGTTCATATGAAATTCTAGAAACTATAATTTCCCAATCAACATTAATGTATTTAACACACCCATGCATGATAGAAGGTATTTATTGAAATGTATGTATCCAAGTTCATCCCAATAACATATCAAAGACACCCATCGAAGTTATAACTAGGAAGGTAGTAATTTCATGGGTGGGACCCAAAAGTAAATATAATTCAATCTCATCAAGAACCTATTGTGAGGTCCCATCAAATGCTCTAACTAATTTGATCAAAATATGAAAATCATGATTTGTATAACCTAAATGCATAGATAACATCACGGTGCAAACATTATCACTTGTACCATTATAAATCATAACACTATGTATATCTTGGTGGTCAAGGTATGCTCAAATGAAAAAGGAATGAAAATTTGAGTCATCATTCCTAATCTTGAATTGTCATAAAAAGTAATGGATGGTCTCTAATCCATTAAAGGTGTATGTCATGCATAAGTGAAAATAATCTCATCTAATGGGTTATCATCACAACATGGAGGAAGATGCATATTATATTCCATTTTCAGTTTTGTATCCTTATTTGATTGGTATTGCAAAGGATTATTAAATATTTTATGTTTATGGTGGTAACATGGATGTAAACCTGAATGCTTTCCAACATCATCAAATATAATATTTTCATCATAAATGAAGTCTTGGATAATTTTATTTAATGTAAAACATTTATTCGTATAATTACCATGGCCTTGGTGATAGTCACATTAAGAATTTGCATCATACCCTTTACATTGAGGTATAATAAGAGACTCTACAATCCATTGGAGTAATGAAGTGGGAAACTCAAGTAAGCATGAAAATTGTTTTCATGGTTCTTTGGATAGCACAAGTTGATTAGGTTGTGACAGCACATTAACCATGGTGGTTGTTTCATTTCTAGGCTTAGGAGGTTTGAACTTATAACTTGGTTTGATGGTAAACTTGGTATTATATGTAGATGTAGTCAGTCTATTTTCTACATACTTAATTTTTTTTAATGACATAAGCTTCATTTAATGATTGTGAATAATATGTCATAAGGCATCAAAATATTTGAAATTTTAAATACAATGGAATCGTGTAAATGAGAAAACAATCTTCGCTTGAAAATATCTTGAAGCTCTTTATCTAACATATAGTTGGTTATTTTAGATAACATTATATAGAACCTTAGGAAATAATTATTAATAGGTTCATTGGTTTCTTATTTTATCTTTAAAATATGGGCATATGAAACCTTTTCAATAATTTGATAGATAATTGTGCTAAAAGTTAATCTATGAGGGATTTGGAGTTATTTGTTAACTAAGTTTGTAAAATCTAGAACCAACATAAATATTAGTATTTTAAGCTCCTTGTAAATATTTTGGTTAAAATTTTATAATTTTAGGCATAATAAAGCAATTCCACATTACAATAATATATATGTTATTTAGGATCGCCATTGCCAATGTGAACTTAGGTGTAACAAAAAAAGTTTTAAAGGGGTTCAAAGATATATTTGGTGTAAGAAGATTATGCAACACCTATTATGAATCAATATCATAAATAGATTTCATATAATTTTTTTTATTATTTTTAACCTTATATTGAAAAAGTTTCATAGTTTGGACAAGATCTTTCACTTTTGTTCTTTTAGGTTGGACATCTAAAATGTCACCAAAGGAGGTGTACCCATAGGTTGGGTAGATATAGTCACTAAAACCAATATTTGGTTTTAAGCATTTAGGTTTCCCATGGTATATGTAATAATAATAGTATTGATAAATTAAGGTAGAGATACACATTATTTTCCCCCATTAGAGTTATGAATTGATAATGTGCTCAGGGTTGTTAGTATATGGGGATGACCCATAGCTCGAATAACATGATAAATAAATGGACTTGCTTTTTCATCCACACTTATTAATTTTTTGGTTTCTAATATGTTTCTTAGTTTTTCATAAACATATTTATGGTTTTTATAATGAAATTATGTAAATTATTGCACTTACTCATGATTTATGTTCTCATTTTCATTAATTTCATTAGACTCATTATTTTCATTATCATAATCTTCTATGATAACCTCATCAATATGTTTTTCATGCTCAACATTGGTATCATCATGATCCATAATATTAAGATAATGATTGGTTTTATACATCTTATGTGGTAAAAGATGAATATTAATTTGTTCAATAGGCACACTTCCCAATATATAGCTATACTTATGTTGCATGTAAAATAATATAAGAAATAATTAAAAAATACAACAATCTAAAAACCTAGCTAACTGAGAACCCTAGGAATAAAAAAAATTGTATTAATAAAAATTAGGTTCACCAAATGTTTAACCATAAAATCTTCATATGGGGAATCTACAGTTAAAGGGGTAAGAGATAGCCTAGGGTCAAAAAGATAGTAGATTATCTCTAATGTTGGTCAATTTTTTCCAAACCTTAGATACAACATAAACTAAATTTATTATGCTAAAATATAATAAAAATATAAAGTACATGTATGTTATATATCTCAATGATAATGAAAATAAGATAATTATTTGGTTTTAATGTTTATACAAATATGGATCTAGAATAGGTAGAAAGTAAACTAGATCTAAATCCTAGATCAATCACTTAATTTTATAAATTGTACCTTTATAGTTGCAAACACTTGCATTTACCTAGGATGATTGTGTTAATGTTAATGACTAAATTCAACAAAATTTATATTATAGATCACCTACTATAACTAGATGGGACTACCTATATGATTTTAGTTTATTTGTTACTTTCACTCTAATGTATTTAGATTTGGATCATGGACTGTCACTCTTTATCAAATAGTAAAAAAATAGTTCTTAATATTCATAGTGGTTATGGTAAAAATGGGTTATTGGGCACATGGTTTAAAGCTACCAAAAATACCCCTCTATCAATGAGCATTGCTTACACCGCCAATACTCTGAAGATGGCCTCAAACTTATGTATTTCTCCCCTATGTGTTAGATTATGTGTGCATCATACAATATGTGATAATAAAATGTAATAGTGACATAGATTTTAATTTGAAAATGTGAATCATATAATTCTCATTAAATAATTAATACCTATAAATATCTTATCAATATTATTGTTATGGGAAAAGGGTAAAACAGGGAACCTTTGTTCACTTGAGTGCTTGATTCAGTGTTTTTTGGTATTTCTTAGCTAAGGAGTGAATAAAGACTAATATTATATTTATACCAATCCATCTCGATAATATATCAAATTAAATCACTTAGTTTGATCATAGTAATATGTTTTATATGATGTTTTTTTTACTCTAGGTCACTAGACTCTTGAATTGGGATAGGAAATTTGCATCTGATTGAGACACAAGTGTTTAGGTAGTTAGAAAATAGGTGCATGTCCAAAACATGCAAAGATGGAAGATAAGCATGTTTATAACATTATGGGTAAAATATTAATCATGGGTCATTATAATGACATTATTCAGACTAAGAGATAAATAATGAGCATAAAGAGATAGCGTATGCCATCCTTTTGGTAGAAAGGAATATCTATAAGCTAAAGGTACATCCATGATATGTATTTTAAAATTATACAATATTGGGGTGATATATAATTTAGATATAGTGTCTATAAGGTGAAATTAACCTCATAAGTAAAATAAATAAATACTTTACTTGTCATTACTATAAAAACCTAAGACACCTTATAGAAGATTGCATGATACTAGTAGCTAAGAATCAAGTTAATCAAGAGAGTGAAAAATGAATTTCAAGATGAATAACTTGAGGAAGAAGAGAACTAAAACTATTATGTCATATTTATTATTTTAATAGAGAATGAAATATTTATTTGTCTCTTTATTTAAGTTTCTCAGATCATATGACAAGTTGCACATATAGTTTTAACAAGTTAAATTATTCGTTCAAAGTCCAAGTAAAATTTGGAGATGGAAAATCCATTAAAGTAGAAGGAAAGTTAATCATGAAAATAAAAAAAATTAAGAGGTCATAGGTGAATGTGGGAAGCCTATTTAGGTTTATTTTTAGGTATTCAAAATTCCTACACATGTTTCTATTTCAAATGGAAACAATACTATCTCTTCCTAAGAGAGTAATCATCCATCTTCATCAACTCCTAGTAAGTATAAGTATTTTTTAAATCCACATCCGTCCAATAAAATGTTAGATCATAAATATGAGAGGAGGAACACAACATGAAATATCCCAACATGGAACATAATACTAAAATCTAAATTTCACACCAAACACTAGACAAAGATGATATTTTCTTATTTGTACTAATAAACCCTACGTATGAAAATGTTGCAAAGTGGATAGGAATTAAGTATTCAAAACCTAGCATCAAATATATAAATTTTTATAATAAATGGGTACCAATCCCTAGCCATGCATTTTTGAATTTATGAATCTTAAACTTTCTATCTTAGATGAATACTATAGCATGTTAGGAATGCAATTTTCCTAGAATTAAAACAGTGTCTAACCATCATACATAACTCAAAAAATTAAGAACAATATATCCACAATAAATACCTTAATCATAAAATTTACTTAAAAATTAATGGATTGAAACACTCATTAAAATAATAATGAAATTATCAAATAATCATATTATGTTTAGAAGCTTGAACAACCCCTGAATAACAAAAATATACCCTAAGGAGGGGGTTAACCAGTCCATAATATTATAAGTATTAAATTATGAAATAGTATCTTCAATAGGCTCTTTTTATGTCTATATATACTTGGATATTAGCATAAAAATATGAGAATATATTTTGTGTATTCAAATAGAAGTTTTGGACGTAAATATCCACCCAAATGTGTAACATTAGTCTCCAAATGGTGTTGCTAACTATTACAATCAGATCATTGCCTTGATATCTTATAAACCCTATATCGCTACCACTTTGTCCTCAAAACCCTAGGTGCTACACTTATTATAATGAAAATTAGTGTTTAAAACACCCTTGAGTATCAGTGATGCTTAATAAAATTCCACCACAAAATTTCCCAAGATGGAAATCAAGGGTTTTCATCCTTACTTTCACTTACCATTGAAGGTTATCATCTTCAAGGTAAAGAGTCAAGAATTTTTATGATTAAACCTCAAATTCAATTATCAAAATAATGTATCCCTCTAAATTATCCTCCATTCTCTTTTATAACTATACCCCAAGGGGTGTGTTCCATTTTAGAGGGAAGATGTTTTTCAAATATTAAAAATAACACTGCTTATAATCCATTTTAGTGGCTTATGTTCCCATGACCCTTAAAATACCAAAAAATAAATGAAGTTTATGAAAATAATTTTTTTTTTCAAAAGTGTTCTTAAGAACCCAAATGTTTCCCTTATTTTTCCTCTTTTTCCTTAGCCCTTGAGAAATCAATAAAGGCTAAGGGTATTGAATAGTGCCACGATAAAAAAAGGGGAAATGAAAATCCTCCACACCCAAAATTTATTATCCTCAAACAATATAAACAACCATGGAGCTATCCTAATAATTGGATTTGTGTAAAAGTCTACTCTAGCATCTTCCCATGGAAGGAAAACCTCTTAATGAATCCTTTTAGTGTTGACCTTGAAAGATCTAAGTTGTTTATACAATATATAAATGGTAAAATAATAACTCTTATTCTTTTTTTCCCTTATTATTGAGGTCTTGTACCTCTTACATACAAAAAATATTATGATAAAATGGAAATTTTCAAAAATGGTATCATAAAATTGGTTTAAAAATCTTATTCCATCCAGGTAGTATTCATAATTTTGAGCCTTGGTTTCCCATATATACATACCTTCACAAGACACAAATATGTTAATAAAAAATATTTCTCAACTTCTTTTTCATTTCTACATCCCTAATGATGTCCTCCATATGAGGAGTGGATGAAAACATGTATATGGATGCCTTAAAGGGCATAGGAGGTCTACCGATGATGTATAAATTTTTAAAATTGACCTCAAAACTTAGATTTTTCCATATATTAGAGATGGAATGTTCTTAAAATTATTATAATTCCACCCCTTATCTCTTGGTTACAAAAAAAATACACTAATATGCAAAAGTAATAGTGAAATCAGTCACATCCCATGTGATTTTATAGTTGGGTATTTGAAAATTAAACCTATTATGACCCATCCATTAGCACTTGGTCAACCACAACTCATTTTTTTGTGGTGTCCCCTTGTAATCAACAACTTTAATCAATTTATGGGTTTTTAAGCTCATAACTAATGGGTGGAAACATTCATAAACACCATGGAGAAAATAAATTCCATGGTTGTCCCATGTCTATTATTCTTGATATGTGGTTTTCATGACCTTAAATGGACTCTAAGGTCCCCTTCATGAACATTAAAAAAAAATTACTCTCTTCATTGAATAAAAAATATTATCAAATTTGTAAATAATAACTTCACAATATTATTACAAGCTTGGCCATGGTTTAATCACCCAAGCTCATTTACTTTTCTCTCCTTCCATCCTCTTGTGAGAGAATGTTGTTGTGATTTTTAAATCAACCTTCAAATATGAAAAATAAATATAATTTTGCATACAATTCTTCTCTAAACACACTAAATTATTAAATCTTCATGTTTTCTATTCTGAAATAGATTTCACCATATGTAAAACACTTACCATGTTCACACAAGACTAAGGTATCTTTCGTTGGGAGGGTTGATTATATGTTTCCAAGTTCCACTACCTTTTGTATGCCAAAGATCCATATTTATTTTTATTTGATGAATTTTATATATGTTGGAATGAACATAATTTTTTAGAATCTGTCGAGCATCATATATTCTGATTCTTCATGTCAGAATTAGAGTTTTATGAGTGTAATCCATCCCTATCTCCTGTAAAAATTTTAGACCTTATCCTTTCCTCCAAAAACTAAAATTTAACCCTTTAATAAAATATCTTTTAACCTACATTTTAATAATCTATAAGTTTCATAAAATAAGAGTTTAAATGATTTTCCACATACCCTAGTGGCTTCTCCAAATTAGTTTCGACCACTTGGCTAACTTCTTTTAATGAATAACACTTTCAAAAATTTGATCCATTTATCACCTCATAGGCATGATCAAGTTATAAAATTAGAGGTGGTTATTCCCACTCAAAATTTTTAGAATAAATAGAATATACCATGTTTGTAATAGGTTGCAAGTTCATGTAGTGGAAGCACTTTTTCATTTTGTACGCTTGTTGCCCTCCATAATGGACACCCCTAAATGTCATGTTAATAAGAAGTAAATTTTAAATAATGTCATACCTTTGGTTGTACATATCTTGTCCACTTTCATGACTCCTTAAATATATTTTGATTCAAAATTTAGAAATGTTTCCTCACCAAACCATCTAGATTCCATATGTACCAACAAACTTGGACTTGAACAAGAAAATTTACATGCTCATAGCTTCAACTTGTATTTTTAGCTTCAATAAACATCTTATAATACCTCCTAGGAACATTATTATAAATATTTGGAGTGATCTACATGATATTAAACATGATCTTCACCATATCTTTCATTTCCATCACACAAAGGCCTTCCCAACATTATTGTGTGAGTGTCAAAGAACATAGAATTTGTATGACAATAATACTAATATTTTAAGAATCACCTAGATCCCACATCCATATTTTTAATTTGTAATTCCATATCCTTAGATTCTTTTGGGGAAATTCCTTTGTGGATTTAGTTCGCATCATATTGACTTCATTTTTAGCATGATATTTATGATGTTAAAATATTGTAAAGATAAATTAGGGTGTTGATGCAACAAACCCTTGATGTGAAGATCATAAAATTGACTACTCTTAGTGGTTTATGTGAGAATTAGAATAATATAAAAATGAGAAATATTAACTAGTACCTTGATTTTAGCCATCAAATTTTATCCATCTATATGAAGAAATGGATTCTTATTCTTCCTTTAGCTCATGTTAAATGACTTCCCCTTTTTCCTTCAACACTATGTAAGCACTTATAACACTAATAATATCAAGTGTTATTTAAAAAAATTTAATGTTTTCATGAGGATTCATTGCTTTTAGGGTTTTAACAAATTTAATAATAAATGCTTGACACCCCTCATGTAAATTTTGATCTATCCCACAAGTGGCTACTTCAATTTTCTCTTCTTCCTCCATAACCCTTGAAATCATTCCATTAAGATCCTCCTAAATTTTATCCTCCACTTGTATCCCTCTTTGTTTCTCATGAATTAACTAGATAGATTCATCTTACTATCATAAATATTCTAATTTTTTCAATTCATAATTTCTAATAGTTGTTTTCTTACTAACCTCTTTTAATTATGAACTTATGCCCTCTTTTGGTGATGGATCCCTAGGGTAATTTTCTTGAGTTTATTCCTAATTTGTTATTCTACTTTAATTTCTTGTGTACAACTCTAAAAAATATTCCAAAATGTTATAAGCTATCTTTATATCAACCTTATTATCATATTCATCAAAGGCCATAAGTTTTTCCTTATCTTCCTTTTTTTTTTCCCTCCAACCATGTCCTTTAAATAGGATCATTCCTTTTTATTTTATTTAAAGATGTTGGGGTTATATCATTCAATAGTAAAATGTTAAAAAAAATTATACTTAATGTCTTGTTTCTTAATTTTATCCATGTCTTTTTTCTTCATAGGTATAAAGAACTCTCAAATATGATCCATTATATACAATTCCAATTGTTAAATATGGCAAAGATTTTGGTTTTAATACCACTGAAATATCTCAAAATGGAATATAATACTAAAATTTAGTTTTTACACCAAACCCTAGCCAAACATGATACTTTATGATTTGTAATAGAAAACACTAGGTACCAAAATGTTGCAAAGTGGATTGTAATTAAGTATTCAAACCCTAACATCAAAGATATCAATTCACAAAATTAATGAGTATAAAATATGATCAAAACAATTTTTAATTTCTATATATTCCACTTGTTATCTAAGATAAAAATTATAATATGCTTGGAATGGTTTTTTCCAAGCATAAAAAAATGCTTAACCATCATACATACCTCAAAAAATTATGAATAATAGTGCCACCACAAATAACTTAATTTTATAATTTATTTATGAATTCATGGTTGAAAATACTCATTAAAATAATAAAAAAAAATCAAATATACAGGTTATGTTTTAAAGCTTAACATCCCCTGAGTAACAAAAATAGACCCCAAGGAGGGGTCACCGAATCCATAATATTTTGAATATTAAATAATGAATTGATACCTTCAATTGGCTCCTTTTATGCCCAAATACAAATTGAGCTTAACATTAAAATAGGAGAATATTTTATGTGTATTCAAACAAAAAGGTTTTGGCTTCAAATATCCACCCAAATGAGTCACATTAGTCTTCAAATGGGGTCACCCAACTACTATAATCAGATCAATACCTCAGTAACTTCTAAACCCTAGATCACTATGACTTTGTCCTCAAAACCTTAAGCACCACACATACAATAATTAAAATTGGTGTTCAAAACAACATTGAATGTCAATGATGCTCAATGCAATTCCCTTATAATATTTACTTAGCTAGAAATCAATTTTGAGAATCAATTATGAATATTGAATTGGAAATATTATATGATCCAACCTTTATATAATATTATGTATTGATTTGGAAGAGGTAAAAACTAACAAAGTGATTCACTAAAGTGCAACCAAGACGTGGAACATCACTAATCTCAAATAAGGATCAATTAATTTAATGAAAATTAGATGTGCGAACCAATACATGGATTGGTAAAGTTAAACCAAGATGTGTAGTGTCATTATGATCAAATGTGTTCTAATATCAAAAGAGGAAACACACTAATGAAGGTAAATCTAGATTCAAACTATGAATTTTTTGAACTTTGATACTTGAAAAAGCCAAATATAAATTTTGTAAAGTATTATCTTGGACATGAATGCATATCATATGACTTGTAGTATATAGAGTATTAATTTTATCTTTTGAAATATTGTAAATGTTTTTACACAAGTGTATATGTGCTCAAGTAGTTGTAAAAGTGAAGTGCATAAGCAATCTAAATACCCCCAAAATCTAGAAATTATTATTTTGCATATTGTAAATTTTAAAATATGAAATGTATTACTTGTGAAATATTGGAAATAATCCTGTTATGATTCTTTCATTTTGAGATGTGGAAACTTTCCTAAAAATCAATTGCATCTAAATAAAAAGTGAGAATTTATGTGAATATTTGAATTGTTTTAGAATCTAAAAGTTTTAAAATTATATAATATGATAACTCTAGATATTTCATTGCATCATTATAATTTAATATAACATTTAAGTAGTGTATGAAACATGTAAATAACCTGAAAAAAATGTGTATATATTGTAAGCATGATATTGAATAGATTAAGAATTTTAATCACATAATTAGTATATGCATGATATAGATCATGAAACCATATAAAAATGTAATAGATAATTATTAGTGCATAATAGGAATGATGGAATAATAGTATAAAGTAATGAACATGTAATCAATGTTACACAATGTCATGTAAGAAGGCCCAAATGCCACATACAAGGGACATGTACAATGTAACATATATCTATAAAACAATTATAATTATCATATATAAATCCCAAAGGCTGAATAAAAATGACATGAGAATGTCACACAAATATATAAGGCCAATGGCCACATACATAAGGCATGATGATGCCATACATTAAAGAGGGTGTATGTTAAACATACACAAGGCCAAGGTCCACATAAAAGAATCCAAAAAGTTTAAGTAAGTTATGTAATCAAATAATCATATAAAATAAACATAAAAAAATTTAATTATCATATTTTCATCATATTTTTCTATATATAATGTATGAAATAGAATATGCATCATGATACATGTAAAGTATAAATGAAAAAGATATATATGTTTTTATTATAGCTCATTATCGAAATGAGGTTTTATATTTAAATAATATATAAGGTTATTTTTATATAATAATGATATTCCAATAATTTATCAAGGCTATTTGGTAAAAGGATAGAACAATATAGAAACCAACTAAAATTATACCTTAAGATTAAAATATGACTAATATCTAAGTATATTCTTTACTCCGTGATGAAAAGCTATAGAATAAGTCCATGTGTCTATGTTGGTGCTTGAATAAATTTTTATAAATGCACAAGGTTAGGACCAAATTAGAGGATAAGGGTGGAGTTTAATGTTATTTTATTGGTACAACTTTGTTCTAATTAACTATGTGCAAGATGTTTTTGATCAAGATAATTTCTTCTATGTAAGAATAGTTTTTTATTTTTTCATAAATATGTCCTGTTGCACCCTTGGATACCTTGTGAAAAATATTATCTATTGATAATATAATTAAATATGTTATATATTTAATATAAAAATAGATGAAATATGAAAAGAGGCAATCCGACAATATGAAAGAATGCCTACAAGTCCTAATTTTTATTTTTGAAAGAACACTTTGATGTTTTTCTAATTTTTTATCATATAAGAATGTATTTTTATATTTTATATATTAGGAAAGTAAATAATGCATAAATTATAATTAAAAAATAATATAAATTCATAATAAACAAATTTTTCAAGTGTAATAGGGAAGGGGCTATTCAAATGACCCTCAAGAAAGAGATAAAGTAAAACATTGTAAGGAAGAAGCCTAGTAAGGTGCCCCCAATATAACAATATATATCATGTAGTGAATATGGCTACTATGGACATGTAAACTTATAAAAATGAGAGATAAATAATTTATATATGTATATATAAAGTTCAAATAAATTTATTTGAAGAATGTGCATGGAAATTTTAGTGGGATAGTTGTTTTGGATTTTCTGAATTGGGATGAAAAACATAATGGGGCAAGTTCACCCAAATAAAAATAGATCCAAGGGATATAATAAAATGGATTAGGTGTATAATAATAGGCAAAAAGAAACAAAGAGAAAAAATATCTATAAATCTAGGTACTAATGCAAGGAAGATAATCAAGGTCACTGGCCCAAATATGGGTCTAACCAATGATCTCATTAATAGGGTGCTCATATGTGTATCCATATCCTTGACAAGAAGAATCAATATCTTGTGAAAAATAAGATGTAAAAAATGTATAAGCTTATGAATATGAATAACATATATGTGTTGTAAAGTAACCCTTTAAATCACCACTCATATATGTGTCTAAACATGTATGGTCATGAATGGGAGGACATGATATAATAACTTGTACTTCTGTAGGAACCTTATAAATAACATGTGATGTTTTATTAGATAAATAAATTTTAATATGTGTCAATTTTTTCTTATAAGTAGATATATTTATATTTATAAACAAGTAATAATTCTCATGTGTACTTATAGTATGCTTAATAATATATGGAAAAACTAAAATATCTTCATGCTCATAACTAGGTGAAGAAATTGAAATATGTTTATGCTCATACGTGAAAAACACTGATTTTAGAATAAGATTATTTCAATGTAAATCATGGTCATGAATATTTAAATAAACTAATTCATTGCCAATTTTATGAATAATTGTAACAACCAACTATTTTGGAATAGGAATAGGTACCATTAATTCCATGGTATATTCATATTAAATGTCTAAAATTTTAGCCACTTCATTATAATGAATATAATTTAGACATTTATTAATTGTGTAAGGAACTTCCTTGATTTTATGTAACCAATGCCTTCCTAATAACATATCAAAAACACTTATGCTTAGTAACACAAAGAAAATAAAGGGAAATATGAGATGTCCCACTTGTAAAGTCAATAATATATGTATAAGAGTATCTTGTGTATGACCATAAAATGATTTCTCAACTCGATATGTATGTTTTATATATTCCTCCTTATAACCAATATAATGTATAATTTTTATGGTGTACACATTTTCACTTGATCTATTTTATATCATGACACTATGTATTGGTTATATGCCAATATATGCTCTAATAAATAATGCATGTATATCAGAAACATCATCAATAATTTCAAAATCATAAAATGTAATAGATGGATGTGATGTTAGCTTGCTTATACCTATATAAATTACATTATCAAGTGTATATCCATATGAATATGTATGAGGATGATTATCATATGCGTAATGTATATCATGATTTATGTTATTATATTATACTTCATGATTTAGAAACTGATATTTATACATTTTGAGATTTGATTTGTCATTTGATTTTGTCTTATCCTATTTATTATATGTACCAATTCTAGTAATATTCTCATCAAATACATCTTAAATTTTATGATTGATATTCATACATACATTAGTGGAATGTCAAACACAACTATGATAATAACAAAATGAATTACCATCAAACCTTTTAGATTGTGGTCTAGATAGATATATTTTAAAAGGTAAAATAAGTGTAATAATATGACATTAAAGATGATTTTTAATTATAAAATGAGGAGGTGAATGTATATTTTATAATTTTCTCTTTTGTGGAACTTGTAGTTAAATATTAAGTGGTGATTATGATATATCATTTATTGTATGTTTAGCTTCATTTTTTATATCATTAGTTTTACTCTTATAATTAGGCATACCTTGAAACTCAATTGTTGAAGTATAAGTATAAATAGATATATAATTGAGCTTATTGAATGTAATGATCTTTAATTGTATGGCATAGTTCATCAAAGGATTTGAACATATCAAACATGAAAGACACTTTAATAGGATTAAGAAAGCTTTGAGTAACAATATATTGAATATCATTATCAACCATTTAATTTTTCATTATAGGAAGAATAATATTTCATCTTATAACTTACTAAGTATTTCATTTATACCTTTTTTTATCTTTGTAATTTGAGCATAGGATAATTTATCATGAATATATATAAATAAATGTGTCAAAACGTGATATGCTAAAGGATTAAAAGTTGTAATTTTTTGGAGTTGAATTAAATATAACCATTTAAGATAATAATATTTGAGACTTCATGGAAATATATTAATTAACAATATGTCCTTATCTACATAATATAGATAATTTATATGGAAGGCACACAAATGCTATTCATGATCACTTTTTCCTTCATGAAGAGGAATATTAGGAACCACAAAGCCTTTTGGAATATGATAAAATATAATTTGAGGGGGAAAATGGTTATAAAATAATGTAATATAATCTAAGGAAGGGATAACATGAGAAATGGTTTATTTAATATTATTTATCTTGGATTGCAAGAGAGTTAATGCTTGTTTAAGGGAAACATTAGTTTTAGTAATAGTAGGAGTATAGGTTGAAGTAAAAACACTAGAAGGATTAGCATAAGATAATTTTTTAACTTCATATTGAAATATAGAGAAATTAATTTATACTTTATGGATGTTCTATAGTATATTATAAAATTTCAGCATGGTTAGTTTTGACATCAATTTTAGAGACAAGGGCCATGATTTTCCCATTAAGAGGAAGAGGGGTGGGTACTAAGACATATTATGTCGATAAATGAATAATGTGGGCCTTGTCTTGTTCCCAAGTGTAGACACTAAATTTTAATTATATATTACCTCAATCTTATACATTTGGCAAATACATATCATGGATGTATCTTCAATGTCTAGACCTTCCGAGTCCCAGAAGGATCATATATATTATCTCTCTATGCTTATTTATTATCTATTGGTATGAAAATATGTTATTGTGAAGACCAAGTCTTATATTATTAAAAAAAATTACATAAATATGTTTATCTTTTATCTCTTCAAGTTCTCTACATATACTTGTTTTCCAGTTTTGTGGACACTTGTGTCCTAATCAGATGCCTATGTCGATGCAAGTGTCTAGTGCCATTAATTCATTAAATTTGAAAATTATAATATGTCCCTAAGGTTTTCCTATGTAATTTAATTTATTTTATTTCCCTAAATATTTTGTATAAATGCAATGATCATTCTCAATTCATTTACCACCTAGTGTTATATGTAATTTAGCAACAAAAATGAACAAAATGCATGTAGACAACATAAACCAAAAATATAAAATAAATAATAAAATAATTATTAAATAAAAATAAAGGAGGTAATATATGGGACTTGAATAAAATTTATCATTAATATAAATGGTCTATTTATTTTTCTACTTCTACAATTCTTTATAGACTTCTCCATTTCCCATTCAACAATTCCTTTGATTCTTGGGATTTAACTTCCCTTAATTCTTGGGATATAATATGTCATTTATGTATTATATTATTATTCATATATAGTATAATATTTACTTAAAATAAATAAATTATACACACCATTACTTCCTATCCCATGCTAACACTCATCTAGACATAAAATGTTATCTCACCCTAAAACACACTCAAGCCCTAATAAAACAAGTTTTAAAATTTTTCTTCAATTACAATTATATTTGAGGTAAAAAAGATAATACTAATTGTATTATCCATGGCCTCAATATGGAGCTCCATTTGTTTTTAACTATTCTAAATACCCCAAATCCATTTTAATTTTTCAAAATCATAAACACTGTCCTATTATAACATGTTTCATCCTTAAGGTAAGAGAGTAAACTATAAACATCATTAAGAGCTAAATTTCATTAAGTGATAACTTGGTCATAGATTCCATGTGGAGTTTATTTCCATTTAATTTTAGAATTACCTCGCTTATTTTTATACTCCAAATGAACAAAATATGAACTTGAATTATTTCCTCACAATTCTCTGCCATAACTATTTATTATTAATAATTGTAGCATCGTGTAGCTAGTCTGGCAGTAAAAGTCTAGATTAAAATTTTCATTGTCTATATTATGTCTTTTCTTAGGCCACTATCCTGGTTTCACCTTAATTCTTCCATGTACCCATCATGCCAAAAAACTCTAGATAATAAATTCCTCAGATATGGTAACAAATAACTAGAAGAATAAACCATATAATACACATTCATGCATATAAAAATATATATCCAGTATTAAATTATCTTCTATATTTATTATCATATTAGGTACAACCATACCATCTTCCAACATGGGTCCTCAAACCAATCCCAATATCATACCTAGATTGTAACTATGCAAAGCTCAAATTCAACACTTTTCTATTTATTTTTAGTCTAAATTACTTTAGAAAGGTTGGGATAATCGTGGGCATTAATAGCAATGGAATGATAAAAAAAATCTAATCGTTAGCCTTATCATATTCTCATTCCACCTTAGCTACCCATGCCCTAGCCACTCCTAATAGGTTTTAATTTAATTAAACAAAATCATGGGACCATAAACTCATGGGCCAAGTTGGCCACTTATAGGAAACATGATATATAAGGAATTGATACATAATATATACTAAACTATTCCATTTAAAACATACTATATAGACAATAATACATCATAGGGAAGAATTACTTATCCATAGAAAAATCCAATAAATGGTATTAAATTGAGAAACTGATAGAGTGCTAAAAATAAAATTTGACTATTTCCATTATCATAGGCCATGCAAAAGATCCTTTTAGTT
Source organism: Torreya grandis (assembly GCA_037957365.1). Taxonomy (NCBI): domain Eukaryota; kingdom Viridiplantae; phylum Streptophyta; class Pinopsida; order Cupressales; family Taxaceae; genus Torreya; species Torreya grandis. Next base: position 973,708 of record JARHVA010004483.1, read on the forward strand.
ACAACATCTTATCAAATATTCAAAATGGGTCTAAAACAACATAAGAACCATTTAAATCATATTTTTAGACTGATGAAATACTATATAAGAGTGATTTAAATACTTGACCAATAACCTAAATGCATTTTCCACCAAATTAATCTATTAATCTCTAGATACACCTTAGTGGAGCACCATGGATTATATATCCAGTTGCTACCCTAATGAGCCATACCATTAAACACACTACACAACACCAAACTTGGGACCCATAATATCCTAGTAGCCACACCATTATTAGATATAATTTAACAATAAGAATGAACAAAATGCATTCATGCAACATAAACTAGAACTACAAAATAAATAATAAATGACAATTAAGGAGAAAATATATGAGACTTGAATAATATTTTCATGAATTTAAATGGTTTATTTCTTCTTCTCCTTCTATAATTCTTTATAGACTTTTCCAATTCCAATTCAACAATTCCCTTGATTCTTGAGATCTAACTTCCATTGATTCCTAGGATCTAATATGTCATTTATGTATTGTATTATTATTCACATGTAATGGCATAGTTAGTTACAAATAATATATTATACTCACCAAATCTTAATATAATGATGAGATTATCATCAAATAATATTATTATAATAAAACCATGAATCTAATGAAAATAATGAACCTGAGAAAATAGATCATGATCAAGTGTAATAAATTGTATTGTTTCATGTGTGTATTCATAAAAAACCTAAAGAAATTGATGAAATCATAAAAACCATATTATAAAATAAAAAACTAAAAAACATAGATGCACAAGTAGGTCCATATATTTATTGTGTTATTAAAACAATGGGCCATCCACATATACAAATAACCCTCCCCTTAGGCACATCATCACTCCATGATTTTAATGGGGTCATGGGATATGTGTTCACACCTTTATTCCTTGAAAATAATATTGTTACATATTATATGGAAACATAAATACTTAAACCTAATTAATTGTTTCAATGCCTATATTCACTCAAACTATGCATACACATCCTTTTATAACTTCCAAATTTTCAAACCTCAAAGACTAAGAGGTGAATGATATTTTACAAACTATAAAACCTTTAAAAATTAAGGTTAAAAATAAATAAAAAATATACAAAAATAACCTTATATTATTGATTCACAAGAGGTTTTTCATCACCCTCTTTCAATAGAGATATCTTTGCACCCCTTGCCAACTAGGTTTTTTGTACATAAGTTCATAATTTATGATGGTAAGAGTAATACTAAACAACATATTTGATATTTCTATGTGACGTGCCTTAATTATTCCTCTAACGACAAAATTTTGACCAAATTATTTTCAAGGAGATTAAAAGACATGTTGTAATGTGGTTCTACGATTTACCAATCTAATTAATAAATGCTTTTAAACCTCTTGTAGATGAGTTTTGGTACACTTCTCTCCCAAAATGACTAAAAAGGTTTCTTATTCCCAAAATGAAAAAATAAAACAAGGAAATAATGAACCTATAAATGAATTTGTCTTGAGGTACAAGACAATGATATCTAAAATGACCAATCTAATGGAAGATAAAGAGTTTCAAGACATCTTGAAGAAAAGTTTTTTTTCCCCATTACATGAATCAATTATTTTTAAGAAAAATCATAAAATTTAATTATTTATGACATATTTTTCATGACCCTAAATTGAAACTTATCTCATTGAATAAGCTTAAGTATGTAGTAAACACACTGAATATATACAAAACTAAATTTAATATCAAATCAAGTTATACAGTAAATCCTATTAGAGTAGGTGTTTAATATTTTTCCATACTTATTTATCATGGTATTTTTTCCTTCATTTGGATTTTTACTAGTTTCATGGAAAATATTTCTTAGGTGTATAAGTTGACTAGATGACTACAAATTAGTTCCCTTAACTAGCTATTCTGGGTATAAGAGTTACTCTATTCTTGGCTATATTAACAACCTTTTTTCATGGTGTTACCATTCTATTCCATGGGGTTTTTGACCACCTTTTGTGAAATAAATAACTAACACTCTCATATTTTTACTTCTTACCTTTGTGAGCTTTATTAATTAAACTATATATTTTGTCTCCCATTTTGTCTTGTGTAATATTCTCACATTATTGATTCATGTTACTTTTAACTCATTTGTGGTATACATAGACTTGATTTGTCTAATCACTAATATTATGCATTTGATATATCTAAAACTTGGACTCAACCCTACCATGGTATTAGATACACCATGATTATCGTGTGTGTGGTTATTTGATTTAAGTGTTTTTGAAATCTAGAGTTTATTTACATATACTGTGAGGAAATTTTTTCAGGGTTTAAAATAAATTCAAGTGTTTTTTGAAATCTCAAAAACCTTAAGATTTATTAAAATCCATTAGTTTCCCAAAGTGATTCAAAAAAATGTAGGGGTCCTTTTTTACTATAGGAATATGGTGTTATCATTATATATCCTCCCTTGTTTGTATTAGATCAAACAAAACTATCTATAAGTCATTTACTCTAAAAATTAAAGAACTCTCAAACCAAGGATTCACTAGGACGTAAGTACATGATTGGTGGTTAAGTTTTGAGTTGGAATAACATTTTGAAAACTTGTTTGTGAATTTTGGTACATATGGATATTTTATTCTGGATAGAGATCTCAATGTGTAGAGGATTTTGGTTATTTTCTAGTCATTCTAGAGGCTTAAGGATTAACGTATTTATGTGTAGAGGTTATTGTTGATAAACCTACTCATCATAAACTTCCCCTCAATTTTAATCTCAACTACTCTATTTTATAACTATATTATATTGGGCAAAGCACTAATGGACAACCTAATCTTATTTAACCTTAACACCAACCTCCTCAGTTGATCTACTAGTTTCTTCCTCCTCTCTATCACTCTGTCATGTTATTTAGCATATAATGCATCCTTCTCAACCATTTCACCTTCCCTCCATAATTTTTTCAAGTGAAAAACCACATTTTTCAAAAAAGGTGGTTTCTAAAACAATTATTATATCTAATTCATGGTATTGTCTTTTAAAACTTGGATTTTTTATTCTTTCAAACTCAATTTACAAATTCATATCCACTAATATCAATTCATCTGTATTAAATAATTAATTTTTAAATTTTATGGTTTAAAGGGTGTTAAAATTTCCATGTAAGTAAGGATTATTGAGTAAAGGATGACTTATGTTGTTGTTTTATATTAAAAATAATATTGTGGGGAGGTCATTAGCTCTCGTAGGAGTTTATTTTTTTTATTTTTTATTTAAAAAATATATTATGAGCATTAATCAAAAGATGAGAAGTTTTTTAAATGTCTTCATCTTTTATCACGATGAAGACCAGAGGGTGAGGCCTAGTTTGGTAGGTGGCCAAGTCCACTCAGTTTAAAAAAATAATGTCTCTCTCTATTGTGCACTTTATACTTAATTTTACTTAGAGATATTATTGACCAAGCCTGACATTCCCTCACTTTGCATATTTTATATTTTCTAACATTTAGACTAGTTGTTCTAGATGTAGTATCACCTAGGCCTGACATATTTTAAATAAGAATTATTTAAACCATTTGGGGGGGTTCACTTTTTCATAGTTTAGGGGGTGTGTATTTTGTTTTGAATTATTCTTTATTTCTACTTGCACTTAATTTTATGCAACAACAACTTAAACTACAACCACTACACTTAATTTATTCCCAATGGACATAATTTATATTAATCCAATAACACCATTTAACTACTATGAATGGAAAAAAAAAATTGTTTTAAGGGTCAAGGGTTTACATTTTATTATAATGGATAATGAAAATTAACCTAGTATAGAATTAAAAAAATTTAAGTGGTATAACCATTATGATGAAGCCTATGGGTTGTTGCATCTTTTTATGTATCCTAATCTTATCTTTCACTTATAAACTAAAAACTATCCTAATGAAGTGTGGAACATATTAGAAAATCATTTTTGGAAGTAAGATGTGATGAGAGGTCATAAACTTGAAAATGAACTTATCAGCCTAAGTCCTAGCAACTTTGACACCATTTAGGATTTATTCACCATGTTCAAGTATTTAATATTAAAGTTTAAAAAATTTATAATATAGAATAAATATGATGAACTTGTTATTTATATACTCTCTAATCTAGGTCCTAATTACTCAATCTTTGTCTCTACATTCCATGCCACTAAAAGTGCTCTAGGCACTACATGGAAAATTACCTCTTTAAATGTCTTTGTTTTCAAATTTACTATTGAGCAATATAAGTTAATAAAAATGGGCACATTTAAGTCCAAAAATCCTCAAGATCTAATTTTTGGGAATGGAAAATCAAATATTTACAAAAAAGAGAAGAAAAATAGAAAGGATCAAGAGAATAAGAAATAATCTACCTTTGATAAAACAACTACTAAAACCTCCTCTTCCAATGATAAAACTCAAAAAGATAATGTTAAGTGTGCCTATTGTAAGAAAATGTGCATGATGAGCACAAGTGAATAAAGAAACCAATTGATCACGTAACTCACATTTTAGAAAAGAACAACATAGGTGCTCTTAAGTATATCAAGAAGAATTCATCAACCCAGTATTATTCTATGGAAAAATTAAAATGTTAACAAAAAAAAGGGAAAGTATCTTGTAGAATCTGCATCTCTAACCTCTTCATGGGTTATTAACTTGGATGCTTCTCACTACATTTAATCTTCACAAGTTGAGTTTTATTCCTTAGAGCCTTGTAACATGTATTTTATCACTTTGGGTGATGCCACTTTAGTAGAAGTTCTATGGATATAATTTATTAAAATGTATGTAGGAACATTCAATAATGTTCCAAGTATTTCATAATTTTCATTAATCTCCTATCAATGTACCAAGTCACTCACATTAGTAAGGGAATGAGGGTAGAGTTTTCATCAAATTTAATTACAATAATGGAGTTTCATAAGGATTAAATAGTCGAATTGGGTAGGGTAGATAAACAATATATGTTATATACCTTCTCAAATTTTATACCTAATTCTTATCTTATTTCAACTCATTCAAATAGAGTGAGCAAAATTTAGCATTAGCGGTTTGGCCACCTTAACTACCAATACCTAGAAAAACATAGAAAGAATTATATGGTCATAGAAATACCTTCTATCCATTTATCTAAGGGTATTTTTTAGGGTCCAACCTTGGGAATCATACCAAAGAGAAATTTGACAAAGGCAAAGCTTGGATGGATTTACAGGCATTAAATTTAATACACAATTATATCTAGGCCTTTTCTTAGTCTATATTTCACAAGCATTAAGTATTTAATTACCTTCACTTATTATTTATTAATATACACATGGGTTCACTTCCTTCGGTGGAAATATTTGGTTTTTGACATGTTTTGAGACTTTAAATTTATTTCAAATAAATAATATGAGAAATGCATCAACTTTATTCGAAATAATAATGGGGGTGAATACACAAATAACAAGTTTGATAAATTTTACACCATAGAGGGGATTGATTTTTAGTAGATAGTTGCTTATATTCCTTGATAAAATGAAGTTGTATAATGCAAAAATAGGTCCTTCAAAGAGATGGCTAACTATGTGATTCACTCTAAGTCACTTGCACCACATTGGTAGGCCAAATCTATTACTTGTGCCTACTACATTTAGAAAAGGGTTCCTTGTAAATATTTAAAAGGTATTACTCCCTTTGAATCTTGGAACAAAAATAAAACCATCGTTTAACACATCAGGATTTGTATATCTCTAGCTAAGGCACACATACCAAAAAAAATTCAAGGTTATGGAACAACAAAGTAATCCTTATAATATTTATAGTTTATGTAGATGGTGTCAAGGGGTATTACCTTCTTCATCTTACCCGACATGAGTAGTTAATCAAGATATATGTTAAATTTAAATAGAGTCCCATAGATTTAACACTTGAAATTTCTCCTACTTTATTGGACTCACATATCTATGAATCCAAAAATGCAGATAGTGAGGTAGAGTTGAATGGTAACAAAATGAGATATTATATAATTTTTTATTTGATACTAAAAACCAAAAAAATGTAATTTTTTTCAATATGCTTTTCAAAAGTCCTAAAATAATTATCTGGGGCCCATTTTAAATTATAAAAATTTGATTTTAAAAATTTCCATAAAAACCCTTGATATGAAAAATATATGTGAGTTCTAATCCGGGATAAATTACAAATAATTGGAATTAGTTAAATTGGGATAAATTTATCACACATAAAATTATTAAATACGATAATAATATGATTTATTGGAATGTGGCTTCAATATATCTATATTTTTATGTTATATTGAAGCTATATTTTTGTTGATTTTCTTACATTACATAGTACTTTCAACTCAAGATTCTATAGGATCACTAAAGTTATTTAAAGAGAATAATTTTAAATATTAAATGAATTTAGAATTATTATGGATTAAATTATTTATTTTTTTATATGTTATTTTTTATATTTACCATTACCTAAAAAATTGAAGATTAAAATAACGTTTATGGGTATGTAGATTCTATAGTTTTTAAAATTATAAACTAATTGTTTTGAATAGACTAAACATTTTTAATCATAAAAATGAATGTTGATGGTTATCTAGCCCTTGTATTAATATGAAAATAAATTATATATAAAAAGGTAGCAAACAAATGGTACATGAGACAAAATTAAAAATATGGTAGAAATAATAAAAAAATTCTACCAATGAGATATCAATCCCAAAAACCAACTCGATGCCACCTATAAATAACTTCCAAAGATAACATTGAAACTATGAAATTAGTTTAGCCCATGGAATATCTTACATAAATGGGAAACATTTTTTCCAAATTAAATTTATAAATTTCTCTAAATTCTTATAAAGACTCCGACTACAACCTCTTCCAACTGTAACCTCTCCATTATATTTTTTCATACTATGTCTTTGAGTAGTTAGATATGATGTAGAAGCCAAAAGAGTTTGAGAAATCCCACATGGGATTTTTAAAATATGATTTTTTTGAGAAACAATTCCCTTTTTCAAAATTATCAATCATAGCCACATTATTCCTTCAAGGAAATAATGATAAATTTAAGGTGGACTTTTCTTTACTACAAAACTTATAGCCTTTTCTTAAGAACCTAAAGCTATTATTTAGTATGTTTAAAATATGGGAAAGTGATTTTTTATGTTATAATAAGGTTTAATATTATTTTATTAGTTTATGAGAGTTAATTTATTTTTTCATATATTAATTATTTGTTCAATTTTAAACACTTTTCAAGAACTTCCTAATAAATAATTAGAAGTATCAATTAAAGTCTAGTTCACTGAATGTACACATAACTAAATAAAAATATTATCCATTAATACCACATAGGTGGAATACACTTTTTATAGCTTATTTAACTTTAATTTTTTTTACTAAATCTCTTAATTTTTAGATATTTTGGTGTCTAGCTTGTCTAGTGTGCATGAAATGCTTACATGTTAAGGAAGGCATCTTACATGATGACCATATCTTATTAATGAGTCAAAAAACATTTATTGCATCTAATTTGAGTTACATTAGAGTCTATTTTTGGGGGAATAATTTTATTTTACTTTCTTTTTAAGTAAATGTCTTAATGTAACTTTCAATTTTTTCTTATCATGTACGTTTATTATACTTGGCTTGCTTTCCCATTTATTATTAGTAAAATATTGTGCACAAGAATTATGGTGCAATAGTTATTCTTAGAAACACTTTTTGGCATTGTATTATTCTATGATTTTTTTTGTGTATTTAAAAATTAAAAAACAAAATTTTGTATTCTAATTTTAAGTTATTTAGTGCAATTTTTGCCATCAATCATAGAGAAAAGTTCTAGCTTAATACCTAGATATTTTTTTTGGATAGATTAAATCAGATATATCTTCATTTTGATATAAAATCAATGATAATTTTCACTCCTTAAATATTTCAAAACCTTAATTGGGTATCGTATCTTTATTAAATAAAATTTTACAAGGGTTTTAAGACATTATCTTGAGAATTGTGGCTTCAGTGAATTTTGATTATATGAATGTTCCCTAGAATGGTTATGTCAATGATATTATTTAAATTAGATGTAGGTGCTTAGTACATAATACTTATTACAATTGGATGTGACCACAGGGATACTTTCAAGTTTTGTGTCGCCTTCACTCTGATGCATTTAGAACTGAGTAATATATTATCTCTATTTATGAAACAATGAAACACTAGTTCTTCATATTCATAGTGACTCTATTAAAATGTGTTAATGTTCACCTAGTGTTGAGCTACCCAAAATATCCCTCTATCAATGAGAACTACCTACATATCTAATACTTTGAAGAGCACCTTAGACTTCTATATCTCTCCACTATGTTTTGGTTTGTATGTGAATCTATAATATTTAATAAATAAGTATAATAGTGACCTCACTTGTAACTTGGAAAATGTGTCTCATGGAATGGTACTTCAATAATTCAGACCTGTAAATATGTTATCCCTATGATCGATATAGAAATAGGTCAAAATAGGTAATTTTTTCTCACTTGAGTGCTTCATTGAGTGTTTTTGGCCTATACTAGGTGAGTAATAAATGAGGACTAATATTATATTTATACCAATACATTTGGATAATATATCACACTAAATTACTTAGATAGACCATACAAATATGTTTTTTTTGCAAATTGGATGACTTTAGGGCATTGGACACTTACATTGGGATACGACGCTTATGCCGATGTAGGCATCTAACT
>JARHVA010004483.1:987500-1055000 GCA_037957365.1 Torreya grandis
ACTTATTAATTTTTTGGTTTCTAATATTTTTCTTAGGTTTTCATAAATATATTTATGTTTTTTATGAATACACTAATGAAATGATGTAATTTATTGCACTTGCTCATGATCTATGTGCTCATTTTCATCAGTTTCATTAGACTCATTATTTTCATTATCATAATCTTCTTCTATGATAACCTCATTAATATATTTGTGATGATCAACATTGGTATCATAATGATCCATAATATTAATATACTAATTTATTTTATACATCTTAGGTGGTAAGAGAGGAAGATTAATGTGCTCAATAGCCACATCTTGCAATATATGGCTATACCTAGGTTGCATGTAAAATAATATAAGTAGGAATTGAAAAATACAAAAATCTAAAACCCTAGATAAATAAAAACAATATGAATAAAAAAATGTATTAATAAAAATTATTTTCACCAAATTTTTAACCCTAAAATCTAGATATGAGGAATCTACAGTTAAATGAGATAGCCTAGGTTCACAAGGATAATAAACCATCTCTAAAGTAGGCCAATTTTTTCCAAAACTCAAATACAACATATAATGAATTTATTATGCTAAAATATGATAAAAATATTCATTACAAGTATGATATATATCTCAATTATAATGAAAATAAGATACTTATTTAGTTCTAATGTTTATATAGAAATGGATCTAGAATAGGTAGAAAGTAGACTAGATTTAAATCTTAGATCAATCACCTAATTATATAAATTGTACCTTTATAGTTATAGACACTTGAATTTATTGAGGATGATTGTGTTAATTTTAATGACTAACTTGGACATGATTTATATTATAGAATACCTACTATAACTATATGGGACTACCTAGATGATTGTAGGTTATATGTTACCTTTGCTCTAATGTATTTAATATTGGGTCATGGACTAGCACTCCTTATCAAATATTAAAACATTAGTTCTTAATATTAATAGTGGTTGTGGTAAAAATGGGTTATTGGTAACATGGTTTCCAACTACCCAAAATACCCCTCTATCAATGAGCACTGCCTTAGACTTATGTGTTTCTCATCTATGTGTTGGATTATGTGTGAATCATGCACTATGTGATAATATAATATAATAGTGACCTATATTTAATTTTGAAAATGTAAATCATATAATTATCCTTCAATAATTAAGACATGTAAATAACTTCTCACTATTATTGATGTGGGAAAAGGGTAAAATATGGAACCTTTTCTCACTTGAGTGCTTGATTGAGTGTTTTTTGGTATTCCTTAGGTGAGGAGTGAATGGGGATTGATATTATATTTATACCAATCCATTTAGATAATATATCAAATTAAATCACTTAGTTTAATCATAATAATATATTTTATATGAAAATTGTTTGACTCTAGGTCACTAGACACTTGAATTGGGATAGGAAACTTGCATCGACATAGGCATCTGATTGGGATACAAGTGTCTATGTAGTTGGAAAATAGGTGTGGGTCAAAAACTTGCAAAGATGGAAGATAAATTTTTTTATAACATTATGGGTAAAATATAAAGATTCGGTCATCATAATGACATTGGTTAGACTAAGAGACAATTAATAAGCACAAGTAGATAGTGTATGCCATCCTTTTGGTAAAATGAAAGATCTATAAGGTAAAGGTACATCCATAATTTGTATTTCACAATTATATAATATTGGGGTGATATATAATTTAGATATAGTGTCTATAAGGTGACACTAACCTCATAAGTAGAATAAATAAATACTTTACTTGTCATTAATATAAAAACCCATGACACCTTATGGAAGAATGCATGATACTGGTAGCTGATAATCAAGTTAATCAAGAGAGTGAAAAAATGTATTTCAAGATAAATAAAGTGAGGATGAATAGAAATAAAATTATTATGTCACATTTATTATTGTAATATAGGATGAAATATGTTTTTGTCTCTTTATTTAAGTTGCTCAGATCACATGACTAGTCACACATATGGTTTTAACAAGTTAAATAATTTGTTTAAAATCCAAGTACAATTGGGAGATGGAAAGTCCATTCATGTTGAAGGAAAGGTAAGCATGAAAATAAGCCCAAGTTAAGATGTCATAAGTGAATGTGAGAAGCCTATTAAGGTTTGTTTTTAGGTATTCTAAATTCCTACACATGTTTCAAGTTCAAATGGAAACAATACTAGCTCTTCCCAAGAAAAGTAATCATCCATCTTCATCAACTCATAGTAAGTATAATTTTATTTTGAATCCACATCTATCCAATAAAATGTTATATCATAAATATGAGAGGAGGAACACAAGGTGAAATATCCCAAAATGGAATATAATACTAAAATATAGATTTCATACCAAAGACTAGCCAAAGACAATATTTTTTTATTTTTAACAATAAATCCTACATATCAAAATGTTGAAAAGTGGATAGGAATTGAGTATTCAAACCCTAGCATCAAAGCTATCAATTTTTTGAATAAATGGGTGTCAATCACTAGCTAAACAATTTTGAATTTATGGATCTTCCACTTTTTATCTTTGATAAAAATTATAGAATGTTAGGAATGCAATTTTCCAAGAATTAAAACAATGTCTAACCATCATACATAAATCAAAAAATTAGGAATATTATATCCACCAAAAATACCTTAATTATAAAATTTACTTAAAAATTAATGGATGGAAACACTCATTAAAATAATAATAAAATTATCAAATAATCAGATTATGTGTGGAAGTTTGAACAACCCCTAAATAACACAAATAGACCCTAAAGAGGGGGTCAACTAGTCCATAATATTATAAGTGTTAAATTATTAAATGATATCTTCAATAGGCTCTTTTGATGTTTATATATAGTTAGGGATTAGCATAAAAATAGGAGACTATTTTTTGTGTATTCAAATATAAGTTTTGGATTTAAATAACAACCCAAATGTGCAACATTAGTCTCCAAATAAGGTTGCCTAACTATTGAAATCAGATCATTTCCTTAATATCCTCCAAACACTAGATCACTAACTCTTTGTCCTGAAAACCCTAGGTATCACACTTATTACAATGAAAATTAGTGTTCAAAACACCCTTGACTATCGATGATGCTTATTAAAATCTTCCCACAAAATTTCCCAAGATGGAAATCAAGGGTTTTCATCATTACTTTCACTTACCATTAAAGGTCTTCATCTTCAAGGTAAAGAGTCAAGCATTTTCATGATTGAACCTCAAATTCAATTATCAAAATAATGCATCCCTCTAAATTATCCACCACTTTCTTTTATATCCATCCCCAAAGGAGTGTGTTCTATTTTGGAGGGATTGATATTTTTCAAATATTAAAAAGAAAAATATTTATAATCCATTTTAGTGGATTGGCTTCCCATGACCCTTAAAAGACCAAAACATAAATGAATTTTATAAAAATAAATTGTTTTTTCAAAAGTGTTCTTAAGAACCCAAATGTTTCCCTTATTTTTCCTCTTTTTCCTTATCCCTCGAGAAATCAATAAAGGCTAATGGTCTTCAGTAGTGTCATGATCAAATGGGGGACATGAAAATCATCCCCACCCAAAATTTATTATCCTTAAACAATATAAACAACCATTAAGCTATCCCAATAATTGGATTTGTGTAAAAGTCTACTCTAGCTTCTTCCCATAAAAGGAAAACCTCTTAATGAATCCTTTTAATGCTGACCCTAAAATTTCTAACTTATATATGAAATATATAAATGGTAGACTAAAAAATATTATTCTTCTTTTCCCTTACTATTGAGGCCTTGTACCTCTTACATACAAAAAATATTATCAAAAAATTGAAATTTGTAAAAATGGTATCATTAAATTGGTTGGAAAAGTTTATATCATGAAGGTAGTCTTCATAATTTTGAGCCTTGGTTACCCATATATACACACCTTCAAAAGAAACAAATATGTTAATAAAGAAAATATTTCTCTACTCCTTTTTCATGTTTGTATCCTTGATGATGTCCTCCATATGAGGAGTGGAGGAAAACATGTATGTGGATGCTTTAGAGTGCATAAGAGGTCTACCCATGATGTATACACTTTCAAAATTTTCCTAAAAACTCATATTTTTCCATCTATTAGAGATGGAATCTTCTACAAATTATTATAATTTCACACCTTGTCTCTTGGGAACCAAAAAAATGCACTAATATTCAAATGGAATAGTGAAATTAGTCACATCCCATGTAATTTTATGGTTGGGTTTTCAAAACATAAACCTATTATGACCCCTCCATTAGCACTTGGTCAACCACAAATCCTTTTTTGTGGATTCCCCTTGTAATCAACAACCATAATGCATTTAGGGGTTTTTAAGCTCACAACTAATGGGTGGAAACATTCATAGGCACCATGGAGAAAATAAATTACATGGTTGTCCCATGTCTATTATTCTTCATATGTGTTTTTCATGACGTTCAATATACACTAAGGTCCCCTTCATGAACATAAAACAAAATGTAATCCCTTCATGCAACAAACAATATTATCAAATTTGTAAATAATACCTTCACAATATTATTACCAACTTGGACATAGTTTAATCACCCAAGCTCATTTCCTTTTCTCTCCTTCCATCCTCTTGTGAGAGAATCTTGTTGTGCTTTTTAAATCAACCTTTAAATCTAAAAAATGAATATCCTTTTATATAGAAATCTTCTCTAAACACACTGAAATATTAAATCTTAAAGTTTTCTATTTTGAAATATATTTCACCATATGTAAAACACATACCATGTTCACACAAGACCAAGGTATCTTTCCTTTGGAGGGTTGATCCTGTGTTTTCAAGTTCCACTCCATTTTGTATGTCAAAGATCTGTATTTCCTTTTATTTGATGAATTTGATATATTTTGGGATGAATCTAATTTTTTAGAATCTCTTGAGCATGAAATATTGTAATTTTTCATGTTAGAATTAGAGTTTTATGAGTGTAATCCATCCCTATCTCATGTGAAAATTTTAAACCTTATCCTTTCCTCCCAAAAATAAAATTTAATCCTTTCACAAACTTTCTTTGAACCTACATTTTCATAATATATAAGGTTCATAAAATAAGGGTTTAAATGATTATACACATACCTTAGTGGCTTCTCCAAATTAGTTTTGGCCAGTTGGTTAACCTCTTTTAGTGAATAACACTTTCCAACATTTGAATCATTTATCACGTTATGAGCATGATAATGTTATAAAATTAGATGTGCTTATTCCCTCTCAAAAAATTCAGAACAAAGAGAATTTACCATGTTTGTAATAGGTTGTAACTTCAGGTGGTGGAAGGGTTTTTATAGCTTTTGCATTTATTACCCTTCATAATGGATACCACTAGATGTTGTATTAGCAAGAAAGAAATTTGAAATAATGTAATACCTTTGGTTGTACATATATTTTCCACCCTTCATGACACCTTCAATATATTTTGATTTAAAATTTGGAAATGCTTCCTCACCAATCCATCTCGATTCCATATGTGCCCATAAAATTGGACTTGTACTACAAAATCTACATGCTCATAGCTTTAACTTGTGTTTTTGTCTTCAATAAACATCTTATAATACCTCCTAGGAACGTGATTATAAATAGTTGAAGTGGTTTTCATGATATTAAACATGATCTTCACCCCATATTTCATTTCCATCACCCAAAGGCCTTGTAAACCCTATTTCATGGGTGTCAAAGAACTTAAAATTTACATGATACTAATACTAATATTTTAAGTATAACCTAGTTCCCACATCCATATTTGTAATTTATAATTCCCTATCCTTAGATTTTTGGGGAAAATTCCTTCCTCCATTTAGTTCCCTTCATATTGACTTCATTTTTAGCATGATATTTATGATGTTAAAATATTGTAAAGATAATGTAGGGTGGTGATGCAAAAAACCCTTGATGTGAATATAATCAATGTCATTACTCTTAATGGTTGATGTGAGAATTAGAACAATCTAAAAATGAGAAATAGTAAGTAGGACCTTGATTTTAGCCATCAATTTTTATCCATCCATATGAGAAATGGATTCTTATTCTTCCTTTAGCTCATGATCCATGATTTACTAATTTTCCTTAACCACTATGTAAGGACTCATAACACTAATATTAGAAGGTGTTTTTACAAACCTTAAAATGTTTTCATGAGGATTCATTACTTTTAGGGTTTGAACAACTTCAATATTAAATGATTGAAACCCCTCATGTAAATTTTGATCTATCCCACAAGTGGCTACCTTAATTTGCTCTTATTCCTCCATAACCCTTGAAATCACTCCATTAGGATCCGCCTCAATTTTATTCTCTACTTGTGTCCCTCTTTGTTTCTGATGAATTCACTAGATAGCTTCATCTTACTACCCTAAATATTCTGATATTTTCAATTCAGAATTTCTAATAGTTGGCTTCTTATTAACCTCTTTCAAATCTAAATTTGTACCCTCTTTTGGTGATGGATCCCTAGGGAAATTTTCTATACGTTATTCCTTATTTTTATTCTAATTTAGTTTCTTGTGTAAAACTCTAAAAAATATTCCAAAATGTTATAAACTATCTTTATATCAACCTTATTCTCATATGCATCAAAGGCCATAAGTTTTTCCTTATCTTCCTTATTTTTTTCCCTCCAACCATGTACTTTGAATTTGATCATTCCTTTATCTTTTCTTTAAAGATGTTGGGGTTGTATCATTAATATGAAAATTTTGTAAAAGTTGATACTTAATGTCTTGTCTCTTAATTTTATCCATGTCTCTTTTCTTCATAGGTATAATTAACTCTCAAATAGGATTCATTATATATAGCTCCAATTGTTACATATGGCCAAGATTTTGGTTTTCATACCACTAAAATATCCCAAAATGGAATATAATACTGAAATTTAGTTTTTACACCAAACCCTAGCCAAACATGATACTTTACGATTTGTAATAGAAAACACTAGGTACGAAAATGTTGCAAAGTGGCTTGTAATTAAGTATTGAGGCCTTAGAATCAAATATATAGATTCATATAATAAATGGGTATCAAATCCCAGCCAAACAATTATGAATTTCTAGATCTTCTACTTGTTATCTTAGATAAAAATTACACTATGCTTGGAATGATTTTTTCCAAGCATAAAAGAAATGTTTAACCATCATACATAGCTCAAAAAACTATGAATAATATTACCACCACAAATACCTTAATTTTTTAATTTATTTAACAATTCATGGTTGAAAACACTAACTAAAATTATCATAAAATTATCATATATTCAGGTTATGTTTTGAAGCTTTAACATCCCCTAAGTAACACAAATAGACCCCAAGGAGGGGTCACCCAGTCTAGAATATTTTGAATATTAAATTATGAATTGATATATTCAATAAGTTCCTTTGATGTCCAAATACAACTTGAGATTAAAATAAAAATAGGAGAATGTTTTTTTCTATATTCAAACAATTTTTTTGGCTTCAAATATCTACACAAATGAATCACATTAGTCTCCAAATGTGGTCGCCCAACTACTGCAATTAGTTCACTGCCCTAGTAACTTGCAAACCCTAGATAGCTATGAATTTATAATTAAAACCTTAATCACCACACCTAATATAATGAAAATTGGTGTTCAAAACAACCTTGAATGTCAATGATGCTCAATGTAATTCCCTTAAAAATTTTCCCTAGTTAGAAATCAAGGGTTTTCATCCTGAATTTCACTTAACATTGAAGGTTTTCACCTTAAAAGTAAAGATTAAAACAATTACATGCTTAAACCTTAAGTTTAATTATCAAAGTCATGCATCCCTCTAAATGATTGTACACTCTCTTTTATATCCATTCCCCTAAGGGGTGCATTCCATTTTGGAGGGAAGACATTTTTCAAATATTAAAAATTAAACACTCCTTATAATCTAATTTAGTGGATTAGGTTCCCATGGAATTTAAAATATCATAATTTAAATGAATTTTATAACATTAATTTTTTTTTCCACAAGTGTTCTTAAGAACTCAAATGTTTCCCTTCTTTTTCCTCTTTTTCCTTAGCCCTTAATAAACTAATAGAGTCTAAGGGTCTTCAAAAGTATCATGATAAAAAGGGGGACATGACACAAGTCTTAAAAATTAGGAAGTTGTTTTTTTAGGATGATTATGATGAAAATAATATTTTTTCATCATCATCCATGGCTAGTGAACCTAAAATTTTTATATCAAAGGAAAGAGTGGGTTTATGCTATGAAATTTGAGATGGATTCAATTGAGAATAATGATGCATGGAATATTATTCAACATACATCCAATAAATATTTCATTGGATCCAAGTGGGTCTACAATAAAAAATTAAAGAGTGTTGGAATTATTAACAAGCTAAAAGATAGACTAATGTCAAAATTATTTACATAAACATATGGGGTTGACAATGAGAAAAACTATTCACATATGGAATGTCAAGATACCATTTACATTAGAATTAACTATAAATTTTAATTAACTCAAATTGTTAATATAAACTTTTGAAATATGATATAATAATTTAAATATGATATATTATAGTAACTATATATATCTATAAAATTTATAGAAGTTTTAAATTACTAAAAATAGGAACTAGGACTAGGGTTAGAGATTTGTTTTTGAAAACATATCAATTAAAAATTTAGAAAAAAATCATGAATTGTGACTACTCTAAATAAGTTACAAGCACAAATTCATCATAAAATAGTAAATTTTATATTGGGATAAAGCCACATAGACAAGGTTTTAGTGTGTTATTGTCTACTAATAAAGCTTTTTATCAAAAGGATATGCACTAGATCTAAAAATATGGGCTTGTTTACCTCTATAATTAGGTGACCTAGTTTTGTGTGGAGCTTAATTTTATTGATGGAATACCCTTTAAATTAAATTCCATATTACTACACAAATAAATAATATATATTAGTTATAAATGGGGATAAAAAGGAGGATGTGGGAATGGTTGAGTTATCCTCCAAAAACCCCTTGTTAATTATGTGTTGCATACATAGCCTGAAGGCCTTAGGCTATTGTATTTCTCCATTTATGGAAGATAATAATAATGAAATTATAAATATTTTTATTATTTTATTATAAAATTATTCCCTTAATCTCTAATAAAATAATTTTATATTTTTCCAAAGATTGTGGTATTGGATAATATTTTAATTACAATATTTACTAAGAAGATAGATGCTTTTGAAATCATAAAAGAGATACATTTATTAGTGAGATATAGTTATGTTTAAGTGTGACCCTTAAATTGGTTTTATATGATTATATTTAAAATTTTATAATAACCAATCTATTGGTTTTCATGCAAAAATCTTTATGTATCATTTCATTTTGAAAAGATGATTGTTAGAGCATTGTGAAGAAGGCTACAATATGACCTTTTCTAGCCACTGTACTCTTGTAAAATGGGAACAAAGGCTTATTAAACCAAAGTTAAAGTGAATTATATTATGAATATGGATGAATATAGATAAAATAGGTAATTATAGTATATATTCAAATTAATTTCAATATTTTGAAGGCTTTGCTAGAGATTATGAGTTATCAAAATGGTGAATATACCAGGTAAGGTAAAAATGTTAAGAAAAAGCATCATAAAGAATTTATTGATAAAATTTTGGTGTCTATAATTTCCCCTTATATATTATATTTCAAATAAAATTACTATAGTAAAGGAAATGGCATACCTAAATGTGTACACACCATTTTTCTTTGTTATGGAGATGTGCATGCTCCCTTATTGAGGCATATGGATAAGTTTTGAACCCATGGCGAATAGAGAATGATTACGTATCAATTTTGAGAATCAATTATGATTATTTAACTGGAAATATTATATGATCCAACCTTTATATAATATTATGTATTGACTTTAAAGAGGTGGAAACCAACAAAGTCGTTCACTAAAGTGCAACCAAGACATGGAACATCACTAAGATCAAACATGGATCAATTAGTTTAACAAAAATAAGAGGTGGGAACCAATTCCTGGATTTATAAATTGAAACCAAGATGTGTAGTGTCATTAGGATGGAATATGTTCCAATTTCGAAGGAGGAAACACACTGATAAAGATAAATCTAGATTCAAACTATGAATTGTTTGAACTTTGATACTTGAAAAAGATAAATATATATTTTGTAAAGTATTATCATGGACATGAATTCATATCATATGAATTGTAATATATATACTATTAATTTTATCTTTTTAAATATTGTAAATGTCTCTACACAAGTGTATATGTGCTCAAGTAGTTGTAAGAATGAAGTGCATAAGCAATCTAAATACCCCCAAAACTTGAAAATTATGGTTTTACATATTGTAAATTGTCAAATATGAAATGTATTGCTTGTTGAATATTGTAAATAATCTCATTATGATTCTTACATTTTGAGATGTGGAAACTTTCCTTCCAAGCAATTGTCTCTAAATAAAAAGAGAGAATTTATGTGAATTTTTGAATTTAATTAGAATATAAAAGTTATAATATTAAATAATATACTAACTCTAGATATTTCATTTCATCATGATAATTTAATATAACATTTAAGTAGTGTATGAAGTAGGTAAATAACTTTCAAAACTTGTATATTTAATGTAGTCATGATATTAAATAGATTAAGAATTTAAATCACATAATATTTATATGCATGATATAGATCATGGCACTACATAAATATGTAATAGATAATTATTAGTGCATAATAGGATTGATGGAATAATAGTAGCAAGTAATGAACATGTAATCAAAGTCACACAATGTCATGTAAGAGGGCCCAAATGCCACATACAAGGGACATATAAGATGTAACATAGATCTATAAAACTTGTATAATTATCATCTATAAGTCCCAAACTCTAAATAAAAATGACATGATAATTTCACACAAACATAAGGCATGATGATGCCATATAATCAAGAGGGTGTATGTTGAACATACACAAGGCCAAAGTCCACATAAAAGAAGCCAACAAGTTGAAGTAAGCTATGCAATGAAACAATCATATAAAAGAAACATAAAAAAAAATTTAATTATCATATTTTGATCATATGTGTTTACATATAATGTACCAAATATAATATTCATCAAGATATATGTAAATTATAAGTGAAAAAGATACATATGTTTTCATTATAGCTCAATATAGAAAAGAGGTTTTGTATTTAAATAATATATAAGATTTTTTGTATATAATAATGAGATTCCAATAATTGATAAAGTATATTGAGTAAAAGGCTAGAAAAATATTGAAAACAACTAAAAGTATACCTTAAGAGTAAATTATGGCTAATAGCTAAGTATATTCTCTGATATGTGATGAAAAACTATAGAATAAGTCCATTTGACTATGTTTGAGTTTGAATAAAATTTGTAAAATGCACAAGGTTAAGACCACATTAGAGGATAAGGGTGGAGTGGAATGTTATTTGATTGGTGTGACTTTTTCCTAATTAGCTATATACAAGATGTTTTTGATCAGGATAACTTCTTTTGTATATGAAAAGTTTTAAGTTTTTCATTAATATATCTTGTTGCACCCTTGGATACCTTGTGAAAATAATTTTGTATTCAGAATATAATTAAATGTGTTATATATTGAATATAGAAATAGATGAAATTTGAAAATATGTAATCCAAAAATATGAAAGTTAGCATACAAGTCCTAATTTAGATTTTTGAAAGAAAACTTTGATGTTTTTAAAGCTTTTTAGCATATAGGAATGTTTTTTATTTTTTCTATATTAGGAAATTAAAGCATGCATAAATGAAAATTCAAAAAAACATGGAAAGTAATAACAAACAATAGGGTTTTCAAGTGTATATATGATAACTATGATAATAACAAAATGAATTACCATTAAACCTTTTAGATTGTGGTCTAGATAGATCTATTTTAAAATGTAAAAGAAGTGTAATAATATGAAATTAAAGATTATTTTTAATTATCACATGAGGAGGTGAAGGTACATTTGGTAATTTCCTCTTTTGTGGAACTTGTAGTTGAATATTAAGTGATGATTATGATATATCATTTATTATATGTTTAGCTTCATTTTTCATATCACTAGTTTTACTCTTATAATTAGGCATACCTTGAAACTTTATAGTTGAAGTATAAGTATAAATAGAGATATACTTGAGCTTATTTAATTCAATGAATCTGAATTTATGATCTTTACTTTTATTGCATAGTTCATCAAAGGATTTGAACATATCTATCATGATAGACACTTGAATAGGATTATGAAAGCTTTGAGTAAAAATATATTGACTATCATTATGAACCATTTAATTTTTCATTTTATAAATCATAATATTACATCCTATAACTTACTAAGTATTTCATTTGGACCTTGTTTGATCATTTTAATTTGAACATATGATAATTTATCATGAATATCTATAACTAAATGTGTCAAAAATTGATATGCTAAAGGATTCAAATTTATAATTGATTGGAGATGAAGAAAATATAACCATATAATATAATAATATTTTATACTTCATGGAAATATATTAATTAAAAATATATCTTTATCTACATAATATAGACAAATTATATGGAAGGCACACAAATGCTATTCAAGATCGCCTTTGCCTTCATGAAGAGGAATATTAGGAACCACAAAGCCATTTGGAATAGGATAAAATACAATTTGAGGCATCAAATGGTTATAAAATAATGAAATATAATATAAGGCATTTATAACAAAAAAAATGGTTTGTTTAATATTATTTATCTTAGATTACAAGAGAATCAGGTCCTGTTGAATGGAACCATTGGTTTTAGTAATAGGAGGGGTGGAGGTTGAAGTAGAAACACTAGAAGGATTAGAATAAGATAATTTATTAATTTCATCTTGAACTATAGAGAAATGAATTTATATGTTTTGGATGCTCTATAACATAATATCAAATTTTATCATTGTTAGTTTTGACATCAAGTTTAGAGATAAGGGCCATGATTTTCCCATTAAGAGGAAGAGGGGTGGCTAGTAAGACATATTATGTCGATAAATTAATAACATGGGACTTGTATTTTTCAAAAGTTTAGACACTAAATTTGAATTATATATCTCCTCAATCTTTTACATTTGGAAAATACATATCATGGATGTATCTTCAATGTCTAGACCTTCCCACTGCCAAAAGGATCATATCTATTATCTCTCTATGATTATTGATTATATATTGGCATGAACATATTTTATTATGAAGAAAAAGTCTTATATTATTTGAAAAAATTACATAAATATTTTTATCTTTTATCCCTTCATGTTCTCTACATGTACTTGTTTTCCAATTTCCTGGACACTTGTTTCCTAGTCAGATGCCTATGTCGATGCAAATGTCATGTGCCAATGCAAGTGTCTAGTGCCATAAATTCATTAAATTTTATTATTTTAATGTGACCCTAAGTTTTTAATAAGTAATTTAATGTAGGATATTTCCCTACATATTTTTAATAAATGCATGATAAATCCTAATTCTTTTACCACCTAGTGTTATCTGTAATTTAACAACAAGAATGAACAAAATGCATTCAGGCAACATAAACCAAAAATATAAAATAATTAATAAATAAAAATAAAGGAGATAATATATGGGACTCAAATAATATTTATCATTAATTTAAATGGTCTCTTTATTCTTCTACTTATACAATTCTTTATAGACTTTTCCATTGCCCATTCAACAATTCCTTTGATTCTTGGGATATAACTTCCCTTAATTATTGGGATCTAATTTGTAATTTATGTATTATATTACTATTCACATATAAAATAATATTTACTTACAAAAAATAAATTATACACAATATTACTTCCTATCCCATGCTAACACTCACCCAGACTTAAAATGTTGTCTCACCCTGAGATAGACTCAAGCCATAATATAACAAGCTTTACAATTTTTATTCAATTACAATTATATTCAAGGTGACTAAGCTAAGCCTACTTTTATTCTCCATGAACTCAAGATGGAGCTCCATTTTTTTTTAACTATTCTAAATACCCCAAATCCATTTTAATTTTTTCAAAATCATAAACACTCTCCTATTATAACATGTTTCATCCTTAAGGTAAGAGAGTAAACTATAAACATCATTAAGAGATCAATTTCATTAAGTGATAACTTGTTCATATTTTCCATGTGGAGGGTATTTTAATTTAATTGTGGTATGACCTTGCTTATTTTTCTACTCCAAATGAAAAAAATATTAACTTGAATTATATCCTCATAATTCACTACCACAACTATTTATTATTAATAATTGTAACATCATGTAGCTAGTCTAGCAATAAAAGTGTAAATTAAAATTTTCATTTTCTTTATTGTGTCTTTATATAGGCTAATATCCATGTGTCACCTTAATTATTTCATGCACCCATCATGCCAACAAACTCTAGATAATAAATTCCTCAGATATGGTAATGAATAACTATAAGAATAAACCATAGAATACACATTCATGCATATATATATATATATATATATATATATATATATATATATATATATCCAATATTAAATTATCTTCCATATCTATTATCATATTAATCATAGCCAAACCATCTTCCAACATGGGTCCTCAAACAAATCCCAACATTATACCCAGATTGTAACTATGCAAAGCTAATATTCAACACTTTTCCATTTATTTTTAGTCTAAATTACTTTATAAAGGTTGGTATAATCATGGGCATCAATATACATCGAATGATAACAAAATTCTACTCATTAGCCTCATCATATTCTCACTCCATGTCAACTACCCATTCCCTAGACACTCCCCATAGATTGTAATTGAATTAAACAAAATCTTGGGACCATAAACTCATGTGCCAGGTTGGCCACTTATAGGAAACATGATATATAAGGAACTACTACATAATATAGAATAAACTATTCCATTCAAAACATACTATAGGGACATTAATATATCATAGAAAAAATTATTATCCATAGAAAAATCTAATAAATGGTATTAAATCGAGAAATTGAGAGAGTGCTAAAAATAAAATGTGACTTTTTCCATTATCATAGGCCAGGTAAAAGATACTTTTAATTAAAACATTATGTCAAATCTTTAGAATGGGTCTAAACTAGCACAACAACCATTTAAATCATATTTGTAGACTAATGGAACACTACATAAGAGTGATTTAAATACCCGACCAACAACCTAAATGCATTTTCCTCAAAAATAATCTATCTCTAGATACACCATAGTAGAGGACCATGGATTCTATAACTAGTTGCTACCCCAATGATCCATACCATTAAACACATTTCACAACACCAAACTTGGGACCCATAAATATCCCAGTAGCCACACCATTGTTAGCTGTAATTTATCAATAAGAATGAACAAAATGCATTCAGGAAACATAAACCAAAACTAAAAAATTATTAATAAATAATGATTAAGGAGATAATTTATGAGACCTAAATAATATTTCTCATTAATTTAAATGGTTTATTTCTTCTTCTCCTAAAATTATTTATAGAATTTTCTATTTCCTATTCCATAATTCCCTTGATTATTAAGATATAACTTCTATTGATTCTTGGGATCTAATATGCCATTTATGTATTATATTATTATTCACATATAATAGAATATTTAGTTATAAATAATATATTATACTCAACAATTCTTACTTCCTATTCAATGCTAACATCTAGAAATTTCATACCTCCCACAAGGCAATTTACTAAAAGCATTCAATTAGGTATTCATGTGATTAAATATTCCTTATTATTTATTATTTAAATATCAATCATAAGGACAACCCATCTATTGGTTCAATTACTAAACAATCAACCCATAATTCAAATTTTCAAAGTTACAAGCTAGGTCATTATTGTACTTGTTTTCCACATATCACACCATTATGCACACACAAGCTGACACATTAAGGGATAAATAAATCAATTTGATGCCTTATTTAGATTAATGAATATGTAAGAAGTAACAAATAATATATGGGTATTTGGGGTTAACTCAACATAATGAGGCCCCTAACCCATTTTTACCAAGGTCACTATTAAGATGAAGAGCTAGGGTTTTGATGATTTTACAAGAGTGACAACCAATGATCTACAACTAAATACTTTGGAGTGATGGTGACATAGAACCCATAATATTACAATCTATCACATCCAAATTGATAATGTATTATGTACTAGACACCTATGTCTAGATTATATAAGAGTATCGATGTAATTTTAGAAGGTTAACACAAGTGTCTAGGGCTATATAGGCCAAATTTATAAGTTTTGATGATTGATCCTGAATCTATATTTAATCTATTTTCATATTATTCCATAAGAAATATAAATTCATGTATTAAACCACCAAAATAATATTATTTCCCATTTGATTTAATATCAATCGCTAGTTGTACATACTATTTTTAACATATCTTAATATTTAAATTCAAAATCTTATTTATTTGAGTTTGAAATTAAGTGACCTACTATATATATGTTTATCGAACTTCTACTTATTCATTTATATATTATTAACCTCACACTATATCGATGCATCTCAATTAAGGTTTAAAAATTTGGTTAACTTGATCTAAATGAATTCAATTTTTACTACTTCATAGTGTTTTTAGTTATCTAGGGTTTTAGATCATTATACTTTTTCATTTCCTACTTATATTATTTTACATGCAACCTAGGAATATCCATAGGTTATGTGGTATGCTCATTGAACACATTGATATTCCTCTCCTACTATCTAAGATGTCTCAAACTAATTAAGGGACTATTCCTATGGTCAATTATAATACAAATGTTGAGAATGAATATTATAATGATGAGGTTATCATCAAATAATATAATTATAATAAAAACCATGAATCTAATGAGAATAATGAACATGAAAAAATAGATCATGATCAAGTGTAATAAATTTCATTTTTTCATGAGTGTATTCATCAAAACCCTAAAGATAATGATGAAATGATAAAATTCATATTAGAAAATAAAAAATCAAAAAACATAGATGCAAAAGTAGATCCATATATTGATTGTGTTATTAGAACTATGGGCCATCCACATATACAAATAACCCTCCCCTTGGGCACATCATCACTTCATGATTTTAATGGGGGCATGGGATTTGTGTTCACACCTTTATTCCTTGAAACTACTATTTCTACATATTATATGCAAACATAAATACTTATACCCAATTACTTGTTTCAATGCCTATATCTACTCAAACTATGTGTACACATCCTTTGATAACTTCCCAAGTTTCCAACCTCAAAGACTAATAGGTAAATGCTCTTTCCCAATCTATAAAACTTTTAAAAACTAAGGTTAAAAATAAATAAAAAAATATACATAAATAACCTTATATTATTGATTCACAATAGGTTTTTCATAACCCTCTTTCAATAGAGATATCTTTACACCCCTTGACAACTAGTTTTTTTGCACATAAGTTCACATTTTATGATGGAAAGAGTGATACTAAAAAACATATTTAATATTTTTATGTGGCATGCCTTGATTATGCCTCCAATGACCAAATTTTTACCAAATTATTTCGAAGGAGATTAAAAGACTATGTTTTAAGGTGGTTGTATGATTTACCAATCTAATTAGTAAATTCTTTGAAACCTCTTGTAGATGAGGTTTGGCACACTTATCTCTCAATATCACTAAAAAGGTTTCTTATTCTGAAAATGAAAAAATAAAATGAGGAAATAATGAACCTATAAATGAATTTGTCTTGAGGTATAAGACAATGTTATCTAAAATGACCAATCCAATAAGAGATAAAGAGCTTCAAGACATCTTCATGAAAATTTTATTTTCCCCATTATATGAATAATTTATTTTTTAAAAGGATCATAAAATTTAATGATTTTTGACATATTTTTCATTACCTTGAAATGAAACTTATGTTATTGAACAAGCTTAAGTATGTAGTAAATACACCGAATACATCTAATACCCAATTTAATATCAAACCAAGTTATATGGTAAGTCATGTTAGACTAGGGGTTTAATATTCTTCCATATTTATTTATTATGGTATTTTCTCCTTAATTTGTATTTTTACTAATTTCATGGAAAATCTTGTTTAGGTTTACACGTTGACCAGATGACTCGGAAGTAGTTCCCTTAACCAACTGTTTTGGGTATAAGAGTTAATCTATTTTTCTCTCTATTAACTACCTTTTGTCAAGGTGTTACTAGTCTATTCCATGGGTTTTTTTACCATCTTTTTTGAAAGAACTAATTAAAACTCACCTATTTTTACTTCTCACATTTGTGAGATTTATTAATGGAATTTTTTATTTTGGATCCTATCTTGTCTTGTGTAATATTATCACATTATTGATTCATGTTACTTTCAACTAATTTGTTGTATACACCTATTCGATTTATGTAATCATTAATCTTGTACATTTGGTATATCTAAGACTTAGACTCAACCCTGATATGGTATTAGATCTAACATGATTATCGTGTGTGTGGTTATTTGATTTATGTGTTGTTGAAATCTAGAGTTTATTTACATATACTATGAGGCAATTTCATTAGGGTTTAAAATAAATTCAGGTGTTTTTTAAAATCTCAAAAACCTCAAGATTAATTAAAATCAATTGGTTTCCTAAAGTGATTGAAAAAAATGTAGGGGTCCTTTTTTACTATAGGATTATGGTATTATTAGGATATATCCTCCCTTGTTTGTATTGGATCAAATAAAACTATCTATAGGTCATTCACTCTAAAAATTAAATAACTCTTAGAGCAAGGATTCACTAGGAGGAAAGTACATGTGATTGGTGGTTATGTTTTGAGGAGGAAAAACATTTTGATAACTTTTTTGTGAATCTTAGTACATAGTCTATATTTATTTCTAGATAGAGATCTCAATGTGTAGAGGATTTTCGTTGTTCGCTAGTCATTCTAGAGGCTTAAGGATTAAGATCTTTATGTGTAGAGTTTATTGTTGATAAACCTACTCATCATCTACTTCTCCTCAATTTTAATCTTAGCTACTCTATTTTATAACTATAGTATATTGGGCAAAGCACTAAGGGACAATCTAATCTTATTTTACCTTAACACCAACCTCCTCAGTTGATATAATAGTTAATTCCTCCTCTCTATCACTTTTTAATCTTATTTGGCATATAATGCATCCTTCTAACCCATCTCACCTTCCCTCCCAAAAATTTTCAAGTCAAAAACCACATTTTTCAAAAAAGGTGGTTTATAAAACCATTATTACATCTAATTCATGGTTTTGTCTTTTTAAATCTTAGATTTTTTTTATTGTTTCAAACTCACTTTACAAATTCATATCCTCTAATATCGATTCATTGGCATTAAATAATTAACTTGTAAAGTTTATGGTTTAAATGGGGTTAAATTTTCCCTGTGAGCAAGGATTATTGGGTAAAGGAGGACTTATTTTGTTGTTTTATATTAAAATTAATATTGTGGTGAGGTCATTAGCTCTTATAAGAGTTTTTTTTATTTTATTTATTATTTTTAAAAATATATTATGAGCATTAATCAAAAGATGAGAGGTTTTTTTAAATATCTTCATTTTTTATCTCAATGAAGACCAGAGGGTGAGGTCTGGCTTGGTAGGTGGCCAAACCCACTCAAATTAAAAAAAAATACTTTCTCTCTCTTGTGTACTTTATACATGAGTTTAATTATAGATATTATTGGCCAAGCCTAACATTCCCTCACTTTGCACATTTTATATTTTCTAACATTTACACTAGTTTGTCTAGATGTAGTATCACCTATGCCTAACGTCTTTTAAATAAGCATTGTTTAAAACATTTTTGGGGGTTCACTATTTCATAGTTTAGGGGGTGTGTATTTTGTTTTGAATTATTCTTTATTTCTACTTGTAATTTATTTTATGCAATAAAAACTTAAACTACAACCACTACACTTCATTTTTTCATAATGGAAATCATTTATATTATTCCACTAACACCATTTAACTACTATGAATAGAAAAAAAAAACAAATATTATATTAAGGATCAAGGTTCTACATTGTATTATAATGGGCAATGAAAATGAACCTAGTATAGAAGAAAAAAATGTTAAGTGGTGTAACCATTATGATGAATCATATGGGTTGTTGCATATTTTTATATCTCATAATCCTATATTTCACTTATAAACTAAAAAATATCCTGATGAAGTGTGGACCATATTGGAAAAGCTTTTTTGGAAGCTAGATGTGATGAGAGGTCATAAACTTGAAAATGAACTTATCAACCTAAGTCTTAGCAACTTTGACACCATTTAGGATTTGTTCACCATGTTCAAGTCTTTAAAATTATAGTTGAAAAAATGTATAATATATAATAAATATGATGAAGTTTTTATTTGTATATTCTCTAATCTAGGTCCTAATTAATCAATCTTTGTCTCTACTTTCCATGCCACTAAAAGTTCTCTAGGCACTACTTGGAGAATTCCCTCTTTAAATGTATTTGTTTTCAAATTGACTAGGGTGAAAGATAACTTAATAAAAATGAGAAAATTTAAGTCCAAAAATACTCAATTCCTAATTTTTGGGAATGAGAAATAAAATATTTTTTTTAAAAAAAGAGAAGAATAAAAATAGCAAGGATCAAGAGAATAAGAAATAATCTGCCTTTGATAGAACAACTACTAATAACTCTTCTACCAATTATAAACCTCAAAAATATAATTTTAAGTTTTCCTATTGTAATAAAATGGGCATGATGAACATAAGTGAATAAATAAACCAATTGATCACCTAACCCACATTTTAGAAAAGAACAACATAAGTGTTCTTAAGTATATCAAGAAGAATTCATCAACCCAATATTATTCTAAGGAAAAATTCAAAGGTAAATAAAAATAAAAGGGAAATGATATTGTATAAGTTACATCTCTAACCTCTTCATGGGTTATTAACTTGGATACTTCCCAGTACATGCAATCTTCACAAGTTGAGTTTTATTCCTTAAAGCCTTGTAGCATGTATTTTATCACTTTGGATGATGAAACTTTACTATAATTTGTAGGGATAGGACTTATTAAATGGATGTAAGAACATTCAATAATTTTATAAGTATTCCATCATTTTCAATTAATCTCTTATCAGTGTACCAAGTCACTCACATTAGTAAGAGAATGAGGGTAGAGTTTTCATCAGATTCAATTATAATAATGGAGTTGCGTAAGGATTCTATATTGGAAGTGGGTAGGGTATATCACCAGGCTAATTTATATACCTTCTCACATTTTTTACCTAATTTTTATTTGATTTCAACTCATTCATATGGAGTTGGCCAAATTTGGAATTAGCGGTTTGGCCACCTTAACTACCAATACCTAGAATAACATAGTAAGAATTATATGGTCATAGAATTACCTTCTATATATTTATCTAAGGGTATTTTTTAGGTTTTAAAACTTTTTAGTCATACAAAATATAAATTTGACAAAGGAAAAATTTGGAGGGATTTACAGGCATTGAATTTAGTATATAGTGATGTATCTAGGCCTTTCTTTAGTCTATATTTCACAAGTGTTAAGTATTTACTTACCTTCATTTATTATTTTTTAATATACACATGGGTTCACTTCCTTATGTATAAATCTAAAGTTTTCGACATGTTTTGAGACTTCAAATTTATTACAGATAAATAATATGAGAAATGAATCAAGTTTATTCAAACTAATAATGGGGGTGAGTATGCAAATAATAAGTTTGATAAATTTTACACCATAGAGGGGATTGATTTTTAGTAGATAGTTATTTATATTCTATGAAATAATGAAGTTGTATGATGAAAAATTGGGTCATTGAAAGAGATGGCTAACTATTTGATTCACTCTAAGTCACTTACACCACGTTACTAGGACAAATCCATTAATTATGCCTACTACATTTAGTAAAGGGTTCCTTGTAAATATTTAAAAGGTATACTCCCTTTGATTCTTGGAACAAAATTAAACCCATATTTTAACACTTTGGGATTTTTATATCTCTAGCTATGCCACACATACCAAAAACTAAATGCATGGTTATGGAACAATGAAGTAATCCTTCTTCATCTTACCACATATGAGTAGTTAATCAAGATATGTGTTCACTTTCAAGAGAGTCACATAGATTTAATACTTGAAATTTCTCCTACTTTATTGGACTCACTTATCTATGAATCCAAATATGCAAATAGTGAGGTAGAGTTTAATGGTAATGAAATGAGATATTAAATAATTTTTTATTTGATGCTGCAAACCAAGAAAATGTAATTTTTTTCATTATTCCTTTTAAAAGACTCAAAATAATTATTTTGTGCCCATTTTAAATTATAAAAATTTGATTTTAAAAATTTCCATAAAAATCCTTGATTTGAACAATATATGGGAGTTATAATCATGAATAATTTAAAAGTAATTGGAATTACTTAAGTTGGGATAAATTTATCACACATAAATTATTAAAAACAATAATAATATGATTTATTGGAATGTGGTTTCAATATACCTATATTTTTGTGCTATATTGAAGCTATATTTTTGTTGATTTTCTTACATTACATACTATTTTTAACTCAAGATTCTACGAGATCACTAAACTTATTTAAAGAGAAATTTTTTAACTATTAAATGAATTTAGAATTATTATGGATTAAATTATGACATTATTTATATGTTATTTTTTATATTTATCATTGCCTAAAAAATTGAATATTAAAATAATGTTTATGGGTACGTATTTTCTATAGTTTTTAAAATTATAAAATATTTTTTAAAAAATAGACTAAACATTTTAATCATATAAATGAATGTTAATGATTATATAGATCTTGTATTAATATGAAAATAAATTATATAAAAAACAAGTACCAAACATATGGTACCTGATAAAAAATTAAAAATAGGGTAGAAATAATAATGTTTTTCTATTAATGAGACATCAACCCCAAAAACCAACTCGATGCCACCTATAAGTAACTTCCAAAGATAACATTGAAAATATTAAATTCATTTAGCTGATGGCATACCTTGCATAAATGGGAAACATTTTTTCTAAATTAGATTTATAAATTTATCTAAATTCTTATAAAGACTCCAAGTGTAACCTCTCCATCATATTTTTTATACCATGCCTTTTAGTAGTAAGATATGATGTATAAACCAAAGGAGTTTGATAAATCCCACACAAGACTTTCAAAATATGATTTTTTATAAAAACAATTCCCCTCTTCAAAATTATCAATCATAGCCACATTATTCCTTCAAGAGAATAATGATAAATTTAAGGTCGATTTTTCTTTACTACAAAACTTATAGTGTTTTCTTGAGAACCTAAAGCTATTATTGAGTATGATGATAATATGGAAAAGTGATTTTTGATGTTATAATAATTTTTAATATTATTTTATTAATTTATGAGAGTTAATTTATTTTTTTCATATATTAATTATTTGATCAATTTTAAACACATTTCAAGAACTTTGTAAAAAATAATTAGAAGTATCAATTAAAGTCTAGTTCGTTGAATGTGTACGTAAATAAATTAAAATATTATCCATTAATCCCACATAAGTGGGATACACTTTTATATCTTAGTTAGCTTACACTAAATTTACTTTAGTAAATCTCCTAATTTTTAGATATTTTGGTGTTTAGTTTGTCTAGTGTGCATGAATTGCTTACATGTTAAGGAAGGCATGTTACATGATGACCATATCTTGTTAATGATACAAAAAACATTCATTGAATCTAATTTCAGTTACATTAGAGTCTATTTTTGCGGCACTAATTTTATTTTACTTCTTGTTTAAGTAAATGTCTTAATGTAACTTTCACTTTTTTCTTGTCATGTAGGTTTATTATACTTGGTCTGCTTCACATTTATTATTAATCAAATATTGTGCACAAGAATTGTGATGTAACATTTATTATTGGAAACACTTTTTTTCATTGTGTTAATCTTATTTTTTTGTGTATTTAAAAATTAAAATCAACATTATGTATTCCAATTTAAAGTTATTTAGTGCAATTTTTTCCATCAATTATAGATAAATATTCTAGATTAACACCTAGAATTTTTTTGGATAGATTGGATGAGATATAGATTTATTTTAATATTAAATCAATGATAATTTTCACTAAAATATATTAAAAACCTTAATTCGGTATCATATATTTATTAACTAAAGTGTTATAAGGGTTTCAAGCCATTATCATGAGAACTGTGGCTTCAATGAATTTTGATTCTATGAATGTTCCCTTCTTCAAAGGTGACATTTTTGAATATTGGAGAGATTGGTTAAAGATAATACTTTTTTTTAACGTATTTTTATATAATGTTATCCATGGTTACACACTACTTGTATATTTTAATAATTTGACTCAAGATAAAAAAAAATGATGAAGAAAAAATGGATGCATAAGCTTTATTCTATATTCAAATTTCTATAGGATCAAGCATATATCTAAGAATTGTTGATTATATAAAAATACAAGAGGCATTGAATAACATGGAAAATTCATATAAATGATATATTAAAGTAAGATAATCATAACTCTAAATTCTTAAAATAAATTTTGAATTTTTTTGAATGACAGACAATGAATGATTTGGAGAATATTGCACAAGGATAAAAGAATTAGTTTATACAATGAGGGTTTTTAGAGAAACCATAGAAGATAATGTCATAATGTGGAAAATTTTGAGATCTTTCAATAAAAAATGGATATCTATTATGATCAATATTTAGGAGTGTAAGGACATGAACAATGTAAGTATTGATGAGTTAGTGAGTTATATCTTATCCCATGAGGATAAGATGAGACTATATGTAGGAGATCAAGAAAAACACTTGAAACTATGAAAAATGTTTCAAGGACCAAAGAGAAAAATCAAAATTAATGGATTTAAAAAAAATATCAAATTAAAAGGGTAAAGGTGTGTTTATTCCTAAAATATAGATATGAAGAGCCTAAGGTTAAAGGGGTTAGAGATATCCTAGGGCACAAGGATGGTAGACTATCTCTAAAGTAGGTTGATTATTTACAAAAATAATATAGAACATATAATAAATTTATTATGTTGAGATATGATAAAATATATAAATTACATATATGTTATATATTGCAATGATATTTAAAAATATACTTATGTAGTTCTAATGCTTATACCTATATATCTAGAATAGGTATAAAGTAGACTGGATCTAGATTC
The DNA here is from genome assembly GCA_037957365.1 of Torreya grandis. Lineage (NCBI taxonomy): Eukaryota > Viridiplantae > Streptophyta > Pinopsida > Cupressales > Taxaceae > Torreya > Torreya grandis. The sequence goes on from JARHVA010004483.1 coordinate 1,012,772, forward strand.
TAGATTGGTTGCTTGATTCTAAAAATTATACCTCTATATTTTTATACACTTGCTTCAAGATAGAATGGTTATGTCAATGATACTATTTAAATTATATGTAGGTGTCTAATACATAATACTTACTACAATTGGATGTGACCACATGGATACTTTTGGGTTTTGTGTCACCTTCATTTTGATGAATTTAGAACTGGGTAATTTATTATCACTCTTCATCAAATAACAAAAAACTAGTTCTTCATATTCATATTGACTCTAGTAAAAATTTGTTAGTGGTCATGTCAAGCTACCCCGAATATCCCTCTATCAATGAGAACTACCTACATATATAATACTTTGAAGAGGGCCTTACACTTATGTATCTCTCAACTATGTTTTGGTTTGTGTGTGAATCTATAATATGTAATAAGCAAGTAGAATAGTGACCTCACTTGTAACTTGTAAAATGTGTCTCATGGAATTATCCTTAAAGAATCTAGACTTGTATATATGTTATCACTCTGATCAATATAGAAATAGGTCAAAATAGGTAATTTTTCTCACTTGAGTGCTTGATTGAGTGTTTTTTAGTCGATACTAGGTGAGTAATTAATGAGGACTAATATTGTCTTCATACCAACCCATTTGAAAAATATATCACATTAAATTAATTATATTAACCATATGAATATGTTTCATTTGACAATTAGATGACTTTAGGGCACTACACACTTAGGTTGGGATATGACACTTACATCGACATAGGCATCTGACTCGAATTTGAGTGTCTGGGTAGTTTTAAATAGGTGCAACTCCAAGACTCATAGATATGGAAGATAAATAGGTTTATAAAATTATGGGAAAAATAGAAGGCATGGGTCATCATAATGACATTGATCAGAATAAGAGATAAATAATAAGGTATATAGAGATAATTTATGTGAGTTTCTTGATAATAAGAAAGGTATAGAATATAAAATTACATTCATGATTTGTATTTTTTGATTCTAAATGATCAAGGTGATATATAATTTAGAAATAACATCTATATTTACCCCTCCCCTACTTGATCTAATAATGAAATTATTGGTTTAAAGGAGAAGAAATGTGTATTTAGGTGTGTGTAACACACCTTGTCTCTGCTAGAGTCCAACTTGAGTTATTTTTTAACAAGTGACCTAAATCTAATATCATGTTACATTATATAATTAATTCATATAATCTAAAATTAAAAGTGTTTAAATTGAAATAAAGCAAGGTTTAAGAGTGCACCTATATATTTAAATGTATTTTTCCATAAATGTGTATCTAAATCATATAACTATAACTTTGTCTAATTTGAAAATGTGTAAGTGTGGACAACATGTTTATAAAACATGCCCCCACTATAATTTGAAACTTTGAAAAATGTGAATAACATGTTTATATAACATGCCCCCACATTAATCTAAATATGAGAACTAGTTTAAGTGACAATTTAAAGGACATTTCCAAAAAAATTCCTCACTATAATCTACGTATGTTTCATATTGGATAAGTGTGGAGACCATGTTTGTAAAGCATGCCCCAAAAAAATATAAAACTATGAAGCAACATGGAATTCATTATTATATGGCATGTTCCCACTAATATACCCACTTTTTAGGTGAGGGAAAGTATCAATTGGTAAATTATAAATCTAAATTATGAATGTACCATGTAAAATATAGAGGGAACATATCTAGGTAGGTATATCATTGAATCAAAATTAATTTGTTCACACTAAGTTCTAAGATGCATGATGTAGATCATGGAAATATATTGATAGTAATAGTATAATCTCAACAAAAAATCAAACACACATACAAGATAACTCAAAAAAAAGTAAAAATACAATGGCTTGAGGAGACCTAAAACAAGGATCACATTCAAATCCCACACAATCAAAGGAATTTGACTTAGTCAAATGTCCACACAAGTAAGAATGACATTTTCAAATGTCAACATGCTACAAACAATGAAATATTCAAATGTGAAAGAGGAAAACAAAGGAAAAAGGTCCAAAAACAATGGATAATATTTTAATAATAAAAAAATAAAGATAATATCAAGTCAAGACACTTATGTAAGTGAATAAATGAAATCATAAGGAACTGGCATGAACATATCATACTAGTCCCTAGTTATATGTGTTAGTAAAAAATGTTATGTACATAACATATCAAGTACATTGTAAAAAATATAATCATGGATAAATGAATTATTAAGTACACATATGAGATAAAATATGATAATTTAAAGTGACCATAACATGGTATAACCTAGATTTATCATTAGCATAGAGGTGGATGCCTCCAACATCTTGGTGATGTGAATATATGGAAAACTCAACATGCAAAAGTGCATAGATCATGAATATTTGTATGCCTAAATCACACTCAAAACATGTTTTAAATACATTTATATATATAAAATAATTATATTCCATCTACCAACATGGAACTAATAACATATATGCCATGGAGCTAATAGGATATGTAAATGTTGAGCATATTTTTGGATTTTTAAAATTTTTGATTTTTTTTTTGAAATATATGAAATAAAAATACTATTAAATTATCTCATATAAAGGAAGCTCATATATATAATCCCACTATGAACATAGTGTAATAAACTTTTGATGTTGTTGAGGAGTGTTCATAGGTTTAATATTTGGCATTATGTGATATGTGTTACTTTGTGTATGTTTAATATGATTCTTTGGTTGTGAAGAAATAATATGAGTAGGGGTTAATGGAACCTATAATTTAATTATATATGTTTTATTTCTATCAAAAATAATATGAACATGTGTAGGTGATATGATTATGTGAATATGGTTTGTAGTAGATGAATATTCCAAAGAACCTTCTATGGATCTATGATGCAATGGTCTCTCAAGTAACTACCACCTAATAAAATGGATTATTTTTTACTTACTATTTTGATAAATATTAACTTGATGAGGTGTTATAATTAATTACTTAGGTATAAATTTATCTTTTCTCAATAGGATGTTCATGTGGAATTCTAGACACTATAATTGCCCAATCAACATGAATGTACATAACACACCCATGTATGGTATAACGTATTACTTGAATTGTATGTATCCAAGGTCATCTGAATAACACATAAAATACACCCATCAAAGGTATAACTTTGAAGGTAGTAACCACATGGGTGGGACCCACAAGTAAAGGTAATTCAATCTCACCAACAACCTATTGTGAGGTCTCATCAGATGATCTAACTTATTTGATCAAAATATGGAAATAATGATTTATATAGTCTAAATTCATAAATAATATCATGTTATAAACATTCTCAATTTCACCATTTTCAATCATAAAATTTTTTATATGTTTTTGATTAAGTAAGGTGGAAAACCAAGGGCCGAACCCTATACAGTCAAAAAAGACAAGAAGGCAGGCAAACAAAAGATGCCAGCAGAGAAACAACGGCACAACCGAGAATAATAGTCAGAAACAAAACATAAGTAATGGAAAGACTAGAGTTAAAAAGGTCTTATATACATAACTATTAAATTAATAAGATCATTAAGTTTCTCATACTCCACATTGTCAGCATTCCTAGAATTACCCACCACTTCCAACATAGACATATTCAGTAGAATTGTATTTCGAAAGCCTTTGGTGAAGACCTTCTCCAACTTTTGATTTCAGTCCTTCAAGGCCCCAATTTTATTTTTCAAATTAGTCTCATTCTCCATGCCCTCACCAACTTCCTTGACATGCATCTTCCCCTTATTGTCAACAGTTCCCATAGTGTCAGCACCCTGCTCTTCAGTGACATCAAAATCTTGAGAAGCCTATTTCCCTCCAGTGTCCTCCAAAATTTCTTGGATTTCTAGCTCTTCAGACTCTTATTCCTAGGTTGATTCATCTGAAGCACTTTTTGAATGATCAATTAGTCTAGCCTTTGGGGCTAGATTGACAGTGATCTACCCTGACTTGCACACTCCAGAATGGAAACCTTCCTGACTAATTTTGGAAGGCTTGTGAGGTTTTCCACCTTGGCCCCCTGTGGCTCTGCCTATATTCCTATGGGTCCCTTCCATAGTCTCTTCATAATTTTATTCTTCTCCATCAACCTTTCTCTTCTTTCCATTTTTGCTCCCAAAGGAGCTAAGGGTATTATCAGGGGTCTTAATAGGGGTGGAGAAAGGGACATCATTGGTTTTGGTAGGAGCAGGGGAAACCCAAGATTCATTAATTGCATCACCAGACACTACGTTAGATGGAATGTCTTCACTAACACCTCTGATATTCCTATTTGGCTCAAGGGCGCGGTGAAAATTGTAGAGACAAAAAATAAGCCCCTAGTGTAGGGGAATATGTTCTATATCTAGCTTCATGGCCATTTTGGCTCTCACCCTCAAGATAGAGTGTTCCAAGGAGGAAAGCAGGTAAAAAGGAAAGCTGATAATAGCATTGCATCTAAAATGATTTAACAAAGGAAGGTGGTAGTTATAAAACTTGGTATAATGCCCCTTGAGAGTGAAGGACTTCATGAGAATGAAGCACACTCCATCCCATGGCTCCAAAAGTTTGGCATGCTTAAACCCTCCTTGATATGGGATGAGTTCTTCTCCTTCACCCAGAAACAATTTGTGGCTAGCCATATCCATGATTTTGGTTTTCCTTTGGAGATTTATACCCTACATGGTCATTCCTATGGCCATAAAAATCACCTTTTTAGATATTTCAAAGCTAATACCACCCATAGTGACTTGCTTATTCAACCAGGATCTCGCAAACTGCTCAAACAAATTTTCATCATAACCATTTAGCCTTTCCAAACATGGGCTGATACCTCCTTCTTTACAATAATGCCAGACTAGTGGATTGTCTTTAAATTCACAACAGGAGACAGGTTTAGTTCAAATATGGTCTCCCCCCATTTTGTAATTATAGACCTAGCTGGTGAAATTCCTAATTTCCACCTTCCCCCCCCCCCCCCATTTTGTATATGTTGGTGGTAAAGGTATGCTCAAATTAAAAAGGAATGAAAATTTTAGCCATCATTCATAATCTTGAACTATCATCAAAAGTAATAAACGGTCTCTAAACCATTATAGGTGTATGTCATGTATAAGTAAAAATAATCCCATCTTATGAGTGCTCATGATGATATGGAGGAGGATGTATATTATATGCCATTTTAAATTTTGTATCCTTATTTTAATGGTCTTGCAAAAGATTATTAAATATTTTATGTTTTTGCTAGTAACCAAGTTATGAACCTGAATCCTTTTCAAGATCATCAAATGTAATATTTACATCATCAATGAGGTCTTGGATATTTTTCTTAAATGTAAAACATTTTTAATATAATTACTATGGCCCTAGTGATAGTCATAGTAAGCATTTTCATCATACCCTTTACATTGAGGTATACTCATATCAACCTCTATAGGATAAGGGAGAGATATAACAAGAGACTCTACAATCCATGGGAGTAATGAAGTGGGAGATTTAGGTAATCATGAAAATTATCTTTATGGTGCTTTAGATAACAAAATTTGATTATGTTATTGTCACAAGACATTAACCATGAAGGTTATTTCATTTTTAGGCTAAGGAGGTTTGAACTTATAACTTTGTTTGATAGTAAACTTGGTATTATATGTAGCTGTAGTCAGTACATTTTCTACATATGTTTTTTTAATGAGATAAGTTTCCTTTCATTATTGTGAACAATATTGCATAAGTCATAAAAATATTTTAACTTTTAAAATATAATGGAATCATGTAAAGGAGAAAGCAAACTTTGTTTGAAAATATCTTGAAGCCCTTTATCTTCCATATGATAATTATTTTATCCAACATTAGCTTGTAACTTAGGACATACATATTAATATGTTCATTGGATCCTTATTTTATCTTTAAAATATGAGCATATGAAACCTTTTCAATAATTTTAATAGATAAGTGTGTCAAAAATTGATTTTTTGGGGATTTGAAGATATTTATTGATTAAGTTGGTAAAATATAGAACCACCATAAATCATAGTATTTTAAACTCCTTGAAAATAATATGGTCAAAATTTTATCATTAGAGGCATAATCAAGGCATGCCACAAAAAAATATTATATATGTTGTTTAGGCTAACATTTCCAATGTAAACTTAGGTGTAACAAAACTAGTTTGAAAGGGGTTCAAAGATATCTCTACTATGAGAAGATTATGCAACACCTCTTACGAATCAATACCATAAGGAGATTTCATATAATTTTGTTTTATATTTTTAACCTTATTTTTTTTTAAATTATAGTTTTGAAAACAACTTTCACCTTTTGCTCTTTTAGGTTGGAAATCTCAGAGGTCACCAAAGGAGGTGTACCCATAGGTTGGGTAAATATAGTCATTGAAACTAGTATTTGGGTTTAAGAATTTAGGTTTCCCATGGCATATGTAAAAATAATAGTATTGATAAATTAAGGTTTAAATACATGTTGCATTCCCACATTAGAATTATGATGTGATAATATGGTCAGGTTTGTTGGTATATGGGGATGACCCATAACTCGAATACATGATATATAAATGGACCTATTTGTTCATCCACACTTATTAACTTTTTGGTTTCTAATATTAGTCTTATTTTTTCATCAATATATTTAGGGTTTTTAAAAATACACTAATGAAACAATGTAATTTATTGCACTTGTTCATGATTTATGTGTTCACTTTCATCAATTTCATTAGACTGATTATTTTCACTATCATAATATTCTTCTATGATAACCTCATCATTATGTTCTTTATGCTCAACATTTGTATCATCATGATCCATAGGATTAAGATCCTCATTGGTTTTAGACATCTTAGGTGGTAAGAGAGGAATCTCAATGTGTTCAATAGACACACCTCCAAATATATGGCTATGCCTAGGTTACATGTCAAACATTATAAGTAAGAATTGAAAAATACAACATTCTAAAACCCTAGGTGACTAAAAACCTTAAGAATCATTTTTTTTTTGTATTAATACAAATTAGGTTCACCAAATGTTTATCTCTAATATCTATATGGGGAATCTATAGATAAAAGGTTAAGAGATAGTGTAAGGGGCACAAGGATGGTAGACTATCTATAAAGTAGGCTAATTTTTTGCAAAACTTAGATAAAATATATACTTAATTTATTATGTTAAGATATGTTAAAAATATAAAGTATAGGTTTGTTATCTATTTCAATGATAACAAAAACAAGATACTTATTTTGTTCTAATGTTTATATATATCTAGATATAGAATAGGTAGAAAGTAGAATATATCTAGATTTTGGATTAGTTGCTTGATTCTATAAATTGTACCTTTATAGTTGCAAACACTTAAATCAATATTTAATGATTGTTTCCATGTTAATGACTAACTTAAACGTAATTTATAGTATAAAATACCAAATACAACTATATGGGAGTACATAGATGCTTATATGTTCTATGTTATCTTTGTTCTAGTGTATTTAGATTTAGGTCGTGGACTGTCACTCCTTATCAAATGCTAAATCCTTAGTTTTTAATATTCATAGTGGATATGGAAAAAATGGTTTATTCGGAACATGGTTTCAAGCTACCCAAAGTACCCCTTTATCAATTATCACTACCTACATAGCCAATACTCTAAAGACGGCCTCAAACTTATTTATTTCTCTGTTATGTGTTTGTTTGTGTGTGAATCATGTAATATGTGATAATCAACTACAATAGTGACCGAGATTTTAACTTTGAAAATGTGGCTCATATAATTCTCATTTAATAATTAAGACCTTTAAATATGTTTGTGATATTATTGATATGGAAAAGGGATAAAATATGGAATATTTGCTCACTTTAGTGCTTGATTGAGTGTTATTTGGTATTTTTTAGGTTACAAGTGAAATAGGATTGATATTATATTTATACCAATCCATGTGAATACTTTATAAAATTAAATCACTTAGTTTTATCATAGTAATATGTTTTGTTTGAAAACTCTCTGAGTCTAGGTCACTAGACATTTGAATTAGGATAGGACACATGCATTGACATAGGCATCTAACTAGGACACAAGTGTTTAGGCAGTTAGAAAATAGGTGTAGGTCTAGAACATGAAAACATGGAAGATAAGAATGTTTATAAAATTTTGGGAAAAATAGTAAGCTTGGGTCATCATAATGACATTGGTTAGACTAAGATATAAATAATGAGCACAAAGAGATAGTGTATGCAATACTTTTGGTAAAATAAAATATCTATAGGTCAAAGATACATCCATGATATGTATTTTACAAGTATACAAGACCAGGGTATTATATAGTTTATAAATAGTGTCTACAAGGTGACACTAACCTCAAAAGTAAAATAAATAAATATATACTTTACTTTTCATTACTATAAAAACCCATGACACCTAATCGAAGATTGCATGATATTGGTAGCTAAGAATCAAGTTAATAAAGAGAGTGAAAAAATGTATTCCAAGATGAATAAAATGAGGAGGAAGAGAAAAAATTATTGTCTCGCATGTATTATGGTAATAGAGAATGAAATATTTTTTTTGTCTTTTTATTTAGTTTGTTCAAATCAAATGACATGTTACAAGGATGGCTTCAACAAGTTAAATGATTCATTCAAAACCCAACTATAATTAGGAGATGGAAAGTACATTCAAGTTTAAGGAAAGGGAATCATGAAAATAAACATGAGTTAATATGTAATAAGTGAATGTGGGAAGCTTATTTAAGTTTATATTTAGGTATTATAAAGTCCTACATATGTTTCTAATTCAGATGGAAATAATACTACAACTTTTCAAGAGACTAATCATCCATCTTCATTAACAGCTATTAAGTAAAAGTTCTTTATGAATCTACATCTAGATAGTTAAATTTTAGATCATAAATATGAGAGGATGACCACAAGGTGAAAAATCCCAAAATGGAATAATACTAAAATCTAGATTTCACACCAAACCCTAGCCAAAGATGATGTTTTTGATTTTTAACAATAAAGCCTAGGCACCAAAATATTTCAAAGTGGTTGGGAATTGAGTATTTAAACCCTTACTTCAAAGCTATGAATTTACAAAATAAATGGGTATCAACCCCTAGACAAACAATTATGAATTTATTGATCTTCAAATTTCTATCTTAGATAAAAATTACAACATGTTAGGAACTAAATGTTCCAAGCATTAAAACAAAGTTTAGCCATCATACATAATTAAAATAAATAGTAATAATATATCCATCACAAATAATTTAATTTTAAAATTTACATAAAAATTAGTGGATGGAAACACTCATTAAAATAATAATAAAATTATCAAATAATCATATTATGTTTAGAATTTTTAATATCCACCGAATAACACAAATAAACCCAAAGGAGGGGGTCAACTATCCCATAATATTCAAAGTATTAAACTATGAAATTATACCTTTAATCGGTTCCTTTGATGTCTAGATACAACTAGAGATTAGCATAAAAATAGGAGAATATTTTTTGTGTATTCAAATAGAAGTTTTATCTTTAATTAGCCACCCAAATGTGTAAAATTAGTATTCATATGGGTTTACCAACTATTGCAATCAGATTGTTTCCCTAATAACTTCCAAACCCTATATCGCTACCACTTTGTCTTCAAAACACTAGGTTCCACACCTACTATAAAGAAAATTAGTGTTCAAAACACACTTAACTATTAGTGATGCTCAATATAATTCCCCTATGAAATTTTCCAAGATGTAATTAGGGGTTTTCATCCTTAATTTTTCTTACCATTAAAGGTTTTCATCTTCAAGGTAAAGATTCAAGCATTTTCATGATTAAACCTCAAATTCAATTATCAAAATAATGCATCCCTCTAAATTGTCCTCCACTCTCTTTTATATCCATCCCCTAAGGGGTGTGTTCCATTTTCTAGGGAAGACATATTTCAAATATTAATAATGACACTCCTTATAATCCATTTTAGTGGCTTTGGTGTCCATGGACCTTAAACTACCATAACGTAAATAGATTTTATAAAAATAAAGTGTTTTTTCAAAAGTGTTCTTAATAACCCAAAATTTTTCTTTACTTTTCCTCTTTTTCATTATCATTTGAGAAATAAATAAATTATAAGGCTATTTAATAGTGTCATGATCAATAGGGGTACATTACAATCCTCCCCACCCAAAATTGTTTAGTCTAAAATAATAACAACCATGGAGCTATCCCATTCATTAGGTTTGTGTAAAAATCTACCCTAGCTTCTTCCCATGGAAGGAAAACCTCTTAATGAATCCCTTCAATGCTTTCTTTGAAGGCCCTAAGTTGTTTATGAAATCTATAAATTGTAAAATAACAACTCTTATTCTTCCTTTCCATTCCCACTGAAGCCTTATACCTCTTACATACCAAAAATATTATGAGAAAAGGGAAAAATTAAAAAATGGTAGAATTATAGTGGTTGGAAAACTTAATTACAACAAGGTAGTCATCATAATTTTGAGCCTTGTTTTCCCATATATACACACCTACACAAGACAAAAACATGTTAATAAGAAAAAAAATTACTTATTTTCCATGTCTACATCCTTAACAATGTCCTCCATATGAGGAGTTGAGGGAATCATGTATGTGAATTCCTCAGAGGGCACAGGAGGTTTTCCAATTATGTATACACCCTCAAAATTGAACTCAATACTTATAATGTTTTCATCTATGAGAGCTAGAATCTTCTTCACCTTATTAGGATTCTACCCCTTGTCTCTTGAAAACCAAAAAAATGCCCTTTTATGCAAAGGAAATAGTGAAATCAATAACATCCCATGTGATTTAATGGTTGGGTATTCAACAATCAAACCTGTTTTGATTCCTCCATAGGCACATGGTCAACCATAACTCCTTTTTTTGAGATGTCCCCTTGTAATAAACAACATTCATGCATTTAGGGGTTTTTGAGCTCATAACTAGTAGGTGAAAACATTCATAAACACCATGGAGAAAATAAATTCCATGGCTATCCCACATGTCTATTATTATTCATATGTGATTCTAATGACCTTCAGTGGCCTTTAAAGTCCCCTTCATGAACATAAAACAAAATGTGCTCTCATTCATGCAACAAAAAATATATTCAAATTTGGATATCATACCTTCATAATTATATGACCAATATGGACATGGTTTAATCACCCTAGCTCCTTTCCTTTTTTGTCCTTATTCTATCCTCTTGGGAGAGAATGTTATGCTTTTCAAATCACCCTTGAAATAATAAAAATAAATATCTTTTTGCATATAAATCTTCTATAAGCACACTAAAATATTAAATATTGATGTATTCTATGTTTAAATAGATTTCACAATATGTAAAGCACTCACCATGTTCACAAAAGACTAAGGTATCTTTCCTTGGAAGTGTTGATCCTATGTTTCCAGGTTCCACTACATTTTGTATGCCAAAGGTCCATCTTTCCTTCTAGTTGATGAATCTGATAGATGTTGAAATGAATCATTTTTTTATAATCTCTTGAGCATGAGATATTCTAGTTTTTAATTCCAACATTAGATTTTTACCAGTGTAATCGATGCTTATTTCCCATGAAATTTTTATATCTTATCCTTTCCTCTAAAAATTGAAATTTAACCCTTTCATAAACTTGCTTTGAACCTACATTTTCATAATCTATAAGGTTAATAAAACAAGGGTTTAAATGATGTTCCACATACCTTAGTGGCTTCTTCGACTTAGTTTTAGTCACTTGGCTAACCTCTTTTGACAAAAAATACTTTTGAACCTTTGACCCATTTATCACATCATGTTCATGATCAAGTTATAAAAGTAGAGCTGGTTATTCCAACTCAAAATCTGTATAACTTCATGTGGTGTAAGGATTATTACCTTTTTTCATTTGTTTCCATTCATAATAGATACCCATAGATATCATATTAGTAAGAAATAAATTTGAATTAATGTCATAGCTTTGGTTGCCTAGAACTTGTCCACCCTTCATGATACCTTCGATATCTTTTGATTCAAAATTTAGAAATGATTCCACACCAAACCATCAGGATTCCATATACACCAATAAACTTGGACTTGAATTAGAAAATCTTCATGCTCATAGCTGAAAATTATGTTTTTGGCTTCAATACACATCTTGTAATACCTATTAGGATCATGTTATCAATATTTGAAGTGGTTTGCTTGATATTCACCCTATATTTCATTTCTATCACCTAAAATCATTTACAACCCTATGGAATTGGTGTCAAATAACATATAATTTGTATGACAATAATACTATGATTTTAAGTCTCACCTAGATCCTACATCCATATTGGGAATTTGTAATTCCAAATCCTTAGTTTTGTTTGGGGAAATTCCTTCCTCCATTTAGTGTCATTCATATTGAGTTAACTGTTAATATGATATTTATTATGCTAAAACTATTTTAAGGATAAATTAGGGTGTTGATGTAACAAACCATTAATGTGAAAATCATAAAAATGAGTACTCTTAGTGGTCGATGTGAGAATTAAAATAATATAAAAATGAGAAATTGTACCTAGCACCTTAATTTTGGCCATCAATTTTTATCCATCCATATGAAAAATTGACTCTATTCTTCCTTTAACTCATTCTCAATGACTTATTTTTACTTCACCAATATTTAAGGACTCATAACACTAATCTTAACATGTATTGGTTTAAACCTTTTAATTTTTTCATGACAATTCATTACTTTTAGGCTTTTAACAACTTCAACACTAGATGTTTAACACCCCTCATATAAAGTAATTTCTATCCCATAAGTGGCTTCTTAAATTTTCTCTTCTTCCTATATACCTCATAAAATCACTTCATTAAGATCCTCCTCACCTTTATCCTCTACTTTCATCCCTCTTTATTGCTCATGAATTCACTAGATACCTTCATCTTACTACCCTAAATGTTCTAATTTTTTCAATTAAAATTTTATAATAGTTCACTTCTCACTAACCTCTTTCAATAATAAATTTTTTTCCCTCTTTTGGTGATGGATCCCTAGGGAAATTTTCTAGAGGCTATTCTTTCTTTGTTTTTTGTAGTCTTATAAAATGCAAAAAGTAGTAACTTGAGTGTGACTTATGAAATACATCCCATAGGTCCCTCTTGATTGATTTCATGACCCATATTGGCACCATTTTAATGATTCTTAATCATATGTAGGCTTTCAATACCTCGTTATAGCTTAGATACTACCCTTTTTCTATGCTTATTCCATCCCCTAGGTCCTATACCCTTTGGACAATAGCACCTAACATGGACTATAATGCTAGAACCTAGGGTGTCCCCTTTATAACACTCCTATCCAATCACATTTTGAGCCTATTGATGGTTAAAATTGTGCTTGATTCTAATCAACAACAATGGGAAGTTTCAAGTTGTGGGATATTGCAGCTTGAAACAACCTCCAGATTTTAGAGAAGCTGGTCTCTTCTATTTTACCAAGTGTTGGGGGAAAAGGGATAGGAAATTAAATAGAAATACAAATTCAGGAATTGAAACATAACTATGATGATGCACCTAAGTGTAATCCTGATCCTAACTTGAGCACAGTGAGACTATATATAGGATTCAGTTACATTTAAGAGCATACAAGTGCATGATCAATGTAAAAGATTGAAATAATAGAAATAGAGGCTCACAACAAGGAATTATTTTGTTGAGATACAAAAAATGTCAGAAAAGGCATAGGGTTTAATATTATTATAAGAATCTTCCAATCACCTAAGAGGCACAGAAACATGTATAGTTATGTAGAACTTCTGATTCAAGAAAATGAGACAAAAGCAAATGACATTCCTAATCACAACTCTAGAAAATCTATGGTACAAAATAATTTTCTAAATGACACAGATAATATCAACAAAGGCATAGAGTTCAATCTCCTAAATTCATTTCCCCACATAAAAGGCACAAAAACATGTGCAGTCATATCAACTTTACAAGTCAAGAGAATGAGACAAAAGCAAATGATATTTCTTAGTCAAAAAACTCTAGAAAGTCTAAAACTATAGAAATTCCCCCCTTTTTTCCTATTTTCCCTCTTCTTTTATAGCTTCAGATGTCTCTTTCCATCATCCCCCTTCCCACACAATTCTACTCTACCCTTAACTCACAGGGGACAAATAGATGGTGCTTTCAATGCCTTGGATGCATCCTGATCTTATCAAGAATTACCCTGACTATAGCATGGTGATTCATGTCTAGTACCTCCTTTTGCACCTAAATTTCTCATTCCATCATCTACTTAGCTGTTTAATTGTCCATTCTACCTCCGCTTATAGGGGAAAAATAGATGGCCTTTTTAATGTTTGTAGGCCCCCAAAAATCTACCCGATGAATTGTTCCATCTACTAGAAATAACTCCCATCGAGTTTCCCTCCATCTCGCTTTGCGGCAATAGATACACAGAACACTCTATTCTATTGAAATAGAAGAGGACACTTATTCAATTTCCTAAAATTCTTCTTATTACTTAGAAGGCACCAGAGAATGACACTTGGCACTTTCTACCCAATTTATCGAAGACATGTGGCATTTTCCATTTCTCTTTAGCTATGTTGTAGAATTATTTGGGGCACATATTAGGCTCATATGGATGGTGACACTTGGAATCTTCCGTAGCCCTTTGAAATAACACCTGGGACCCACCATAATTTTATTCAACAATGAAGCTTGAAGATGATCTCTCAGAAGTTGACATGTGGCGGCCTCCACTATTCTTGGGAAGATACATGGCATCTTCTGCTTCTCCCACTAGGGGTATGTGGCATCTTCTGCTTCTTTTAGGAATGGAGTAGAAAGGGTCTCAAAAAGTGACACTTGGCAACCTTCACTACTTTTTGGCACTTGAAAAAAATGAAACAATGCCTTTTTGCCTTCTGAAAAGGTACTTGACCCCTTTGGTTTTTGGGACAGTCCCTTTAATTGCCCGATGAACCAAAATGGTTCAATGGTTCAAAAGTTCAACACTGCATGCCATTTACATGTTAACCAAGGTATTGAACCAAAAACATTGAACTAAGGCATTGAACCCTAGCGTTGAACCAACTATCTTTTAGATGCCAACACGTGGTGACTTCTACTTTCTTCTAAAAAAGTAGTTCAGAGCCTTCCACGACTACCACTTGGCACTTTCCACTACACTTAAATTCTTGGATGGAAAAGAAACTTTCTCTTTACCCCAGAATTCTACCACCATGACCACGGTATGCAGGAATAAACTTAAATGTGCAACTAGAAATTTTAATGCAACATAGAGTAAGAATTTTCTCTACAGTTACTGATGACCCCCAAGACTTTTGAGCCTGCTCAAAAAGAAAACTCCACCTTTTTCTAGATCAAAATTATGAAAATTATAGCTTCAAAAGAGCTGTTAGCATGTGTTTAAAACACTTATTTAAAAGAAAAGCCATAAAAAATGAAAAAATAATGTGATAAAGGGAAAATATTTAAATATAATACATTAGAGACCTAACTCAATTTAAATTCTTCAAATAGATTCCATTTACAAGAATATCTTCAGGTTCTCCTTCCATCAACTCTAGATCAAATGAATTCTTCTGCTTGCACATGTGAATTTTATATAGGCTAGTCCATAATGATTCAAATTTGGTATGTTGACCCGGCTTGGTGGCCCTTGCATCCCATTTCAAAATAATGGAGCCTACTTCAAAATTAGGATTCAAATTTCTTTTATCAAAACAATCCTTAACCATTCCCTGATGTTTAATCAATGAATCATGGGCTATATCTCTCTTTTCTTTAACTTCCAAAAGTTCTACAAGTCTGACCTACGTGGGGCCATTTTCTTCAATTTCAATTTGTTTGATCAGCTAGAGAGTAGGGATTTCCAAGCTTAGGGGAATCACAAGAGACTTTCCATATACCAATTCATATGGAGACATTTTGATCACCTGCTTAGGCATGATTCTATTAGTCTATAGTGCTAGATTAAGCACTTTATGCCACTCTTTATGATGATCAACCCCTACTCTTTTGATGAGTCTTATTAGGTTCTTATTGGTTGATTCTACTAGACCATTACCTTGAGGGTAATAGTTAGATGAATTTTTTAGATATATTCCATGTTTCAAGGCAAATCCAGATACTTTAGACCCCAAGAATGCTTTAGCATTATCTAAAATTATGGTACGAGGAGCCCGAAAGTGAGTAGTGATACCCCCTAGAAAATTTAGGATCACATTATCTATTGCTTCCTTAAGTGGGACTGCTTCGGTCCATCTGGTGAAATAGTCTGTGGCAGTTAATATCCATTTGTGACCCATACTAGACACTGGATTTATCATTCCAATGAAGTCAAGACCCCATTCAACAAAAGGTTCATCCATAATTATAAGACTAAGGGGCATGGCTACATCCCTCCTCATCCCCATATAATACTAGTAGGATTGACATTTTCTAACCAGATGATAAAAATCTACAAATAAAGTAGGACAAAAATATCCTACCTCACTTATCTTTATGGATGTGGTCTTTGTAGAAAAATGCCCCCGTGATATTCCATGATGCATTTCATGTAGTATTCTCTTAGCTTCAGCGTGTTCTACACATCTTAACAATTTTCCATCAGAATTTCTTCTGAAAAGGACTTGTTTAATTAAAACAAAATGAACTCCCTGTATCCTATAATATCTCCTCTTATTTTGAGGGAGTTCTCTTATATAAATCCCATTTTTCATAAATTGAATCCTGCTTGTGACTGAAGATTCCTGATCAACCTCTTGTATTTTTAACACTGTCTCCATCTCTCCTTCTGAATCTACTTCCTGAGGTAACATCTTTTCAAGCTCTTGGGTTATATATTGGCACAGACCCCTACCTCTAACTAGCTTGGTGGGTCTGACCTCTACAACATATTCAAGGATCTTAGTGATCAAATTGGCTCTTTTCTTAGTAATTTCCCCCTCCATGATGTATTCCCTGACACTTGGGTGAGCTACAAGTATCAAAATTTTGTTCCCTAATATCAGATGCCTAAATTTCTTAAGGGCTTTTACCATGGCATAGGCTTATCTTTCCACAAAATTTTACCTAGTCTCATAATCCCTGAGAGTTGTTGAGAAAAAGGCTATTGGGTGTTCCCCCTCTAGCCTGTCATTTTTTTGAGTCAAGACAGCAATAATACTTGACTCTCCTCCATAGACATACATTACGAAGGCCTTGGAGAAATCTAGGTTTTTAAGCACTGGGGCTACTGAGATAGCCTTCTTAACCTCTTCAAAGGCTTGCCTTCTTTCTATAGTCCATTTGAAGACTAGGTCTTTCTTTAGCAAGAGTGTCATTGGCCTTACCAAGCCTACAAAATAAGATATGAATTTATTGAAAAAATTGATCTTCCCTAAAAAGGACAAAACTACCTTTTTATTTACTGGAAGAGGTAGGTTCATTATAGCTATGATTCTCTTAGGATTCATAGAAACTCCTTCTTTAGATACTACATGTCCCAAAAATTTGCCCTAAGGTACAACAAAGATGCATTTCTTGGGATTCAATGATATCCCAAAATCTTGACATTTCTTGAAGACAGATTCTAAATGATCAAAATGATCATCAACATTTTTTGAAAATATAGTGAGGTCATCCAGATAGACCAGGATGATCCTATTTATAAGCTCACCAAAGGCTACATCCATAGCTCTTTGAAAGGTGGATCCTGCATTTGATAAGCCAAATGGTATCTTAACATATGCAAATGTTCCCCATTTGGTAGTAAAAGTAGTTTTATACTGATCTTCATCAGCCAACCAAATTTGATTATATCCAGAGAAACCATCTAGTAAATAAAACCTCTCTGATCCAGCCACAGTTTGTAGAATTTATTCCATGGAGGGCAAGGGATAGTGGTATTTCAGAGATGCTCTATTTAGATCTCTGAAATCTACACATAGTCTTACATCTCCATTCTTTTTCCTAACTGGTACTAGATTTGACACCTAGGTTGGGTGTTTAATTGGAAATATTATTTTGGAATCTAAAAGTTTCTGCAACTCATCTACCATTAGAGGCTCAATCCTTAGATTTACTGGCCTCTATTTCTATCTGATGGGTTTAGAACCTTCAGTCAATTCTATCATGTGCTGGATAATGTCTCTATTATATCCATGAAGGTCTTCATATCTCCAAGCTATGAATCTATCATATCTCTAGCACAATTTGATTAGTATTTCCTTATCTTCTTGAGTTGCAAAATTCCCAACTTTTAGCCTTTTCCTGTCACTCACCTCTACTTCAGAATAGTCTGCTTTATCTACCTGGAACCTTTTCTTTTCCAGGCTTACATCCTCTGGGTCAAATAAGTTTTCTAAGGTGATCAATCCCTTGGGGAGCTTATTAGTCCTCAATTGTATAATCTGATCACCATATGCCTCTTCAATTTTAGTTTACAACTAATCAGCAAACTCATCTAATTGTTGTAAGAAAGAGACTACCTGAGCATCATTTTTAAATACTTGCCAATTCTCATCATTGTCTCGAATGGTCAGCCTCACTATAACTTTTACTAACTCATTGTTAACCAATAAGCCAATTGTTGGGTTAAACTATGAGCCAATCTAGGCCATCTTATCAGCCTCAGAGTTTTGACTTCTAGGGATTATCTCAATATTGAAAGCTTCAAAATCTTCTATCAGATCCCAAATCCTATGCCTGTAAGATCTCATTCTCACATTTTTGGCTACTACCTTTTCTCTAATTTGTTTTACTACTAATTTTGAATCTCCTTTTACTTGTAGGTTCTTTATTCCTTTTTTCTTAGCTAACAGGAGCCCATGTACTAGAGATTCATACTTAGCATCATTATTAGTGCAAACAAATTGGAACCAAATAACCCTTAAAATTTTATCACCATTTGGAGCAGTAAGACAAATTCCTACCCCATCACCATGTTTACTTCTAGCCCCATCAAAATTCAAAGTCCAAATCTTTGAATCTTGAGTAGTAGGTGCCTCTTCCCTTATAACATTTAGGATTGCCTGGTCCTCATCAAAAATGACGTATGTGCCCAAACCAGTAGAGTCATAGTTCCCATATAGGTCACTATACATCATAGCCAACAACTGGCTATTTTCTTCTTCTTGATCATGCTTAGTCTAGTTACCTAGCTCTTCAAAAAAAATCCTTTCTTCGTTATTTAACATAGCATGATCTACTTCTAATCTTGTTGTTGGTTCATTGGTGATATGATCCTTTGACAATGGTTCAGATAGAATTTTCATCTTCAAACTGTATTTGGTTCTCAAGATGAGGTGAGACCAGTCAAGAGACATATATCCTCCTATTTTTGTTGTAAAGTCTCTGGATAAACATAAACCAAAAATAGGAGGTATATCTATGACAACTATATCTTGGTTGACAATTATATTTGGACATGTGTATAACTACAATGGGAGTTGTTTAATTCTCCCTATGGTTTGTACTATTTTTCCATCTAGCTGCATAACTCCTCTTACAAGGGGTTCATATTTTATTTTCAAAGCATCAGCTATTTGCTTGGGCATCGCAATTGTACTATCTCCTGAATCTATCAATGCATTATGCAAGAGTTTCATTCCAACTATCAAAATCAAATAGAAAGGCTCTGGCTTGGATTTACTTACTTATGTTCCATCGTTCACCAAGGTTGTTGTTTGATGAGGAACTGTATCTTTGATCTTTTCTTTTCTAGCATGTCCTTCTTTGGTAACAACACCTTTAGGCACTGCTTACCCTTACAGAGCTTCTTGTAGTAGTGTCTTCTATTCAAGAATAGCCAAAATATCCCATATTGACACTTGTGTTGGAGTCTTCTTCAATTGATCCACTACATTGATTGGTCCCAAAGACTAAGTTTTTTGGATATAAGGATATCTCATTTTTTCTTGAATTTGGGCAGGAGTCCGTCAATCTTGCACTAGCTGAGGCACTTCTTATCTGACAGCAACATTTCTTTGCCCTTGAGATGAAATATTATTCTTGACTTGACCACTTACAATCTCAGCCTGTTCCACGATTCTCCTCTTTGATCTAGAGTAGTAATTAGATTGCACCATTGGCCTTTGGGAGGTAGATGCTTTGTTCAAGAAAACTACTTCTTCATCTTCAACCCATGAGAACAAAGCATGTTCTAGGGATATTTCTTCCTCTTGTTGCAAGGACAGTCCTTGCATCTAAGCCACTAAAACTAAATTCTACATATCGAGAGACTGGTAAACTTGATTGTCACTAGTAGTGGCAAACTGACCATCCATTCTTCTTTGCTCAGGCACCCTTTATTGTAGATTACCCCTAGTACAATCTCTAGGTGTATGAACATTATTGCAAGGGAAACACCAAGCATTAATATCATCCACATAATTATTCTGACCTGGAACCATCTCCCTATTCGAGTTGGGAGGAATGATCTGTGAGGGTGTGGGAATTGCAACTAATTGATTCACTGGCTGATGGTTAGTTTGTTTTGGAATACCTTGATATTGGTTTGATTGGGACAAAAACCTATTTCCTTGATGGCCTTAATAAGGAGGCTTAGGGAAAGTATTCTGCTTCCTCTTTATATTAATCATCTCATTGGAGAATGTCCTTAGGATATTCTTGATATCATCCATCTCAGATGACTGAGTAGGGATAGATTCTTTCAAGGCTGATTGAGGGTAAGTGTACATAAACACTAGTGGGCTTGCAACTTTAAGAACTTCTTGAGGTAAGGGCAAAGAAATTTTTGGGAACATAGGCATGGGAGGCCTTGGAGGTAACTTTCCAGAATCTATTAAATGATTCTTAGCTCTAACTGCATATTCATAGGCCCCTAGAAAAGTGTGTCCTTTTAGTGACTGAATCATAACAGATATATCTAAATTCAAAGCCTTGAGATAAAACACTATGGCCATACCAGGTGGTGGCTTAGTTTTAGTAGGGATTCTATCCCAAGTTTTTTTGAATTTGGTGTTGAAGTCAGTCATGTCCTCCTGAGGTCCCCTTTGAATGGTGATTAATTGTTGTAACAAAGAAGACTTATCACCCTTCTCTGCAAATCTTTCAAAAAATAGATCTCCAAGTTGGTCCCATGTAGATATGGTATTTGGGGTCAAAGACCGATACCATTCTAAAGTGTTCCCTTTAAATGAAGCTGCTAATAACCTTATGGCCACATTTTTCTATGTGACAACATGTATGGCATAGACATCTGATACATCTTGAAGATGTTTTGTAGGTGTTTTCAAGTCTTGCCCACTGAATTTGGGCAGAGCTTTTAGATCATTTACTGGGATAGGATTCCAAATAGTTGGTGGTGTTGGGAGGATTAAGGGACTACCAGTGTTCTAGCTTGCATAATTTCTCAGGGTTATAGGGGCTCCCATATGGCTCCCATATTTAGTATTGGTACAAATTGGTTAGCTCTTCTCCTTGGAATTGTTACCAGAGGTGGCAAAAGAATACCTAGATTTGTAGCAAATTTCGATCTAGTGACAGGTCCATAGCTCTGATTCCTTATAGCTCTTTGGTTCATATGGTCTTGAAAGAAACTTCAAGACTATTCCTATTGGGTGTGCCAAAAAATGTTGATGGTTAAAATTGTGCTTGATTCTAATAAAAAACAATGGGAAGTTTCAAGCTGTGGGATATTGTGGCTTGAAACAACCTCCAGATTTTAGAGAAGTTGGTCTCTTCTATTTTATCAAGTGTTGGGGGAAAAGGGATAGGAAATTAAATAGAAACACAAATGTAAGAATTGAAACCTAACTATGGTGACGCGCCTGAGTGTAATCCTGATCCTAACTTGAGCACAGTGAGACTGTATATAGGTTTTAACTACATTTAAGAGCAAACAAGTGCATGATCAATGTAAAATATTGAAATAATAGAAACAGAGGCTCACAATAGGGAATTATTTTTCTGAGATACATAAAATGTCAACAAAGGAATAGGGTTCAATATTTTTATAAGAATCTTCCAATCACATAAGAGGCACAGAAACACATACAGTTATGTAGAACTTTTGATTCAAGAAAATGAGACAAAAGCAAATGACATTCCTAATCACAACTCTAGAAAATCTATGGTACAAACTAATTTTGTAAATGACACAAATAATATCAACAAAGGCATAAAGTTTAATCTCCTTAATTCATTCAGCCACATAAAAGGCACAAAAACATGCACAGTCACATCAACTTTATAACTCAAGAAAATGAGACAAAAGCAAATGATATTTCTTAGTCAAAAAAATCTAGAAAGTCTAAAACTATAGAAAGTCCCCCTTTTTTTCTATCTTCCCTCTTCTTTTATAGCCTCAGATGTCTCTTTCCATCATCCCCCTTCCCGTGCAATTCTACTCTACCCTTAACTCACAGGGGACAAATAGATGGTGCTTTCAATGCCTTGGATGTATCCTGATCTTATCAAGAACTGCCCTGACTACAGCATGGTGATTCATGTCTAGTACCTCCTTTCACACCTAAATTTCTCATTCCATCATCTGCTTAGCTCTTTAATTGTCTATTCTACTTCCGCTTATAAGGGAAAAATAGATGGCCTTTTTAATGTTTGTAGGCCCCCAAAAATCTACCCGGTGAACTGTTCCATCTACTATAAATAACTCCCATCGAGTTTCCCTCCATCTCACTTTGTGGCAATAGATACACAGAAAACTCTATTCTATTGAAATGGAAGAGGACACTTAGTCAATTTCTTGAAATTCTTCTTATTACTTAGAAGGCACTGGAGAATGACACTTGGCACTTTCCACCTAATTTATCGAAGACACACATCATTTTTCACTTCTCTTTAGCTACACTGTAGAATTATTTGGGGCACAGATTAGGCTCCTATGGATGGTGACACTTGGCAACTTTTGTAGCCCTTTGAAATAACACCTAGGACCCACCATAATTTTATTCAGCAATGAAGCTTGAAGATGATCTTTCAGAAGTTGACACGTGGTGGCCTCTACTATTCTCGGGAAGATACATGGCATCTTTTGTATACTAGGGCTATGTGGCATCTTTCACTTCTTTCAGATATGGAGAAGAAAGGGGCTCAAAAAGTGACACTTGGTGACCTCCACTACTTTTTGGCACTTAAACAAAATTAAACGATGCCTTTTTGCCTTATAAAAAGGTACTTGACCCGTTTGGTTTTTGGGACACTCCCTTGAACTGCCTGATGAACCAAAATGGTTCAATGGTTCAATGGTTCAACACTACACACCATTTACATGTTAACTAAGGTATTGAAACAAAAACATTAAACCAAGGCATTAAACCCTAGCATTGAACCAACTATCTTTTGGATGTTGACACATGGTGACTTTTGCTTTCTTCTAAAAAAGTAGTTTAGAGCCTTTCACGACTACTACTTGGCACTTTTCACTGCACTTCAATTCTTGGATGGAAAAGAAACCTGCTCTCTACCCCAAAACTCTGCCACCATGACCAAGGTATGTAGGAACAAACTACAGTGTGCGACTAAAAATTTGAATGCAACATAGAGTAAGAATTTTCTCTACAGAGCCCAAATTACCATTTTTCCCCAATTCCTCTTCTTCATTGTGTCAGCCTAGCATGATTTCATTTAACTCATGACCAATAAATCCTTATAAAAGCCCATTCAAAGTTCATTTAGAAAGGGTTGGCTAATATCACAAAGCAAACAAGAATATAAGTAAGATTACTCAAGAATATTTCCCTATTCTCTGAATACAGCCATCCAATACTATTTTTAGTGTATTCAAATCCTTACATTAGTCCCTAGTCATCTCAAGCACTCCTAGTTTAAAATTTTTCATCTTCATACAAATTATTTCATAAAGCACATTAAGTGGGAGAACTACATATGGCTTGATCCCTCTTCAGAGTATTGGTATGTAGGCAATGTGCCCTCGTAAGGGGTTTGGATACACATTTAGTGAATATTAGACACACTAAACCCCCCTCTTTCTCAAAGTTCATCAAATAAAATGGAGTCTAGGGTTTGAAGACAAAATTAGATATATAGGGAGTTTTAAAGATTTCCAACTATCGAAACATCACAAGTAGGGTCACACAAACCTAGCAAACAAATCTCAAAAATTTCAAATCTTTAGGACAATAGTGGTAGATGTGGACTATATCACCAAACACTAGGGTGTATTTTTTTAGTGTTCTTATCCTTTCACCAAATGAAGGATAGATCCTAATTTGTGATGGTGTCTCAGACTTGCATAGTGAATTCTAACCTCTGTCTTACTCATATTAGTTAGTTTCCAACTAAGTTTTATTTTATTACCCTTATTACTATATTTAGATAAGTTCAAATTTCAATCAAATTATACAAATTAGTAACTTGATTATTGCATATTTATTTATTGATTTTACTGCTCAGACCCTTTAACTAAATTAGGAATAATACAGAAATATTCCCAAAAAGGTTAAATCATTTGGTAAACCTGACTTACTTATTTTGTGCACAAAAACCTTAGAAACACTAGGGTAAAATTCCTACTAATTTTTCTTATATTTTTCTAATTTTTTACCTGCATAATAATTTCATACAATTTTAAAATTTTGTAGTAATTTTAAAATAATTTCCTTTCAAACTCTAGTTGTCCATGCTAGGTCCCAATATTTTCCTAGTATTTTTACTTGCATATTTAAATAAAAAATTCAATTCAATTTTTTAAATTAAATAGTAATTTTGAAAAAACTATTTTTCTCAAAACCCCAGTTGCACATACTACGTCCTATTCAATCAAGCATTTTCCAATATTTTTTTGAATTTTTAGTTGCATATTTAAACCAAAAATCCACTTTCAATTTCAAAATTCAATAGTATTTTTCAAAACCCTAGTTGTATCTACTGGGTCTCTTTAAATAACATTTTTTCTAATAAATTTTGATTTTTTACTTACATATATATATTAGAAATACACTTCAAATTTCAAATTTAAATAGTATGTTAGAAATCCCTAGTTGTATATACTAAGTCCCATTTGCATCTTGATGTGTCACCTTACATGTTTGTGAGCTTCTTATCTTTTTTATGCATATTCCAGTTCCTATTTATATTATATCCATTTAATATTTTATACTATTATCTAAGTTTTTTTATACCACCTAAGTTCTTTGCATCTCTTCCTTTGAGATGAAGTGTAAGACTCAGTGGTAATCCTCTTGAATTCACCTAGATTCCTTCAACTCAACCATATACTATGGATAAAAAACTAGATCAAACTCTTACTATAGATACTACACATCTAGATTACACCAATTTCAATGTGGATGGTTTAGACGATGAGCACTATGGCAATAATAATGATGATACAAACATCAGTGTTCATGATCCACCACATTAGACTCTTGATCAACTTCCACCAATTATTAATAATGAAATTTTCCTCAATAAATATTTGATCCTAAAAAGTTTTTGAAAAAGACTTAGGGACCAGCCCTAAGATATTACTCTTATTTTACAATCTATCATGGAAATAAAAAAGGCTATACAAGTTGAGATCTCCCATTACATTAGAGAAACCAATTTTAAATGACACTACTTGGGAAACTATGTCTCAACAACCCCCTATAGTAGCCCAACCTACCTCTATACTACCAACTACAACTAGTACATCTTTGTCTCTTGACATGGTAGCCCTTATGTAAAAGATAGAATATCTTTAATCTAAGGTGATACATCTTGAGCAAGGTGCCTCTAGACCTACACAAGCTTTAGATTCTCTTGCTTTACTACATACACCATTGATATGTCACATATATTTTACACCCTTACCATAAAATTTTTTTCAACCCAAGCTTACTCTATATGATGGAAAAGGTGATCTAAAGAAAAATTTGAGAGCATTTCACATATAATTCTTGGACTATGTGCCTAATGATTGGCTACTTACTAAGCTATTTCTATAGATCTTAAAGGATTATGCTTTATAATGGTTATATAGTCTATCAAATGTGTCAATCAATGCATTCAATCCTTTAGCCAACATGTTCCTAGCTTATTTCAGTGTTAACATTGGTGATAAGGTTTCATATGCCCAAGTTGAACAATAGAAATGAAGTTGAAATGAGTATCTCATAAATTATGTTCTTTGATATAAGAGTATTTTGGCTAAGGTGACTAGCCCCATAGCTAATCAAGAGTTTCAAGATCTCTTCAAATAGAGTCTTCTACCAGATTTACATGAATCAATTATGTTCAAAATATTTCCTTCCTTCATTGAACTATGTCACACACTAAAAGAAAGAGAAGTCAAGTTAATATCGATGGGAAAACTCAAGTACATAAGTATCTCAAAAACAACAAACAAGAGTAACATAAGAGTCCCATACAAAGTTAAGGTCAATGATAACAAGATTTAGAATCAACCTATAGTTAATGTGGCTTCAAATCCCCCTCAATGAGTGGTTCTATCAGTACCTCCTTGGTGAACTTTACCAATCTATCAGTTTCTCTAGCTAGAGTTTTACAACAACTATTGAAATGTAATATAATATCTCTCCTTCCTATTTGTGAAGTGGATCTAACAAATGCTCCTCCATGGGGATATAATCAACATGAATTTTGTGAGTTTCATAGGGCACCAAGCCATACAACAAATAGATGCATAAGTTTGACACACAAGATATAGGATTTGATATATGACAATCATATTATTGGATCTTCAGTTGAGCCTCCTCAAGCCAATCTAACATAGCATAAAGCATTGAAAATATTCTCCGATCCTTTTTTTAGCATTTTAAACAAGAGACAAAGGACACATCAGGGTTTCACCATGCATATCATGTACATCCACCATTAAATGCATACAAGGCACCTTTAATTGAGACACATCCTTTGAGTAATATGATAGGTGTATAAAATTCTAGAGTTCTAGCTAAACCTTCCATCTCCTTCTTAAAGTAGAAGATCATCAAGGATGATAAATTATCATGCACTCTTTATTAGAGCTTATATTCATAATCATCCTATTCATAGTGTTCTCATAGATAATTGATATAGCGTGAACATGTGAACTATGACATTATTAAAATATTTAGGATATTCAAATTAGGATATTACATTAATGAACATAGTTATCAGTATATTTATTTGGCACATACAAATTTCATTGGGTGAGATTTTACTTCCACTACAGGTTGGTCCAACATATGTGGTCACACCATTCATTATTTTTCTTAGTGCAAGAGTTTTTGATATGTTATTTGGTTGACCATGGATTCAAAATCTTCAATTAGTACCTTATATAGTTAATATATGTGTGAAATTCATTTACGCTAATCAAGTTTTTATACTTGATGGAGTTCCATATGACTTACCACTCCCCACATCAAAGCCATATACTATTTTTCAGTCACTAGTTTTAGTTTTACCACTAGTTATTGTTCTTACTCTAGTTTTGATTTAGATATAGTTGAGCCATCCATTACCAGCATAGAGATTTCATACACCTCCATAGCTTCAGGATTATAGACAACTTCCACCTATAATTTTCACACCTAGGGCAATATCATTGATATCTTATGCCTCTACATATAGAACACATCTCTAGAGAGCTTATCTAACCACTAAATGGTCCCTAAGAGCCCTAAAACTACATCCACTTCTTAGAGTTATAGGGGGACCCACTCTCAATTTCTAATTCAAATATTTTAGAGCATTTACATCATATATAGATTTTAAAGCCATAGTCTCAACATTTCCATCATGCTTCATGATCACACATGATTACTCTCCTTGATACATGACACCATGAGATGGAGTCTCCCATGAGACTCATCGTTTAGTATCATTTTTACCTATATATAGTTTATTATTCTTGATTGTACATAGCTTATATTAAAAATACAAAAACATTAAAACATTTCAAAATACTAAAAACATAAAACATATCAAAAATTAAAAAAACATTCAAATATGTAAAAATGCTAAAAACCATTTCAAATGTATGCATCATCCTTGCTTTACATTTCTACTATTATGCTAGAATTACATTTATTGTTTTATTCTATTATTTGTCTATTTATCTACATTACCATGATTCACTTGATCTCCCTTGAATGTGTGTAGTGACATCTAGATCCTTGATTGATTTATTCTACCCATTGAGGGGGCATCCTACTTCTACATTCAAGACATACATCAATATGCATACCCACTAGGGGCATATTCTACATGACTACACCATCCAAGTTATGCCCTTCCTACACCACACAATCTTGTTATCATGTTTTTGTTCATTATTTACTAGCTTACACATATTATTATATTGACATCTCACTAGTATATAACACTTGTGTATTTCTAAGCATATACCTAATCTTGTACTAACATGTCTTACATACTTTCAAATCTTACTTTGATTAGTTAGATGTGATTTTTTTTCCAATATTTACATGCATTCCTCATTTCCTATTTTATCTCTTATATGTTTCTTAATACATCTACCAATGTCCTTTGATTCTATTCATGTGTGTGCCTTAAGACATCTACCAATTTATTTTGCTTATACTCTTTTATGTGATTATGGCTTTGACATCAACCTTGATTATTTATAATTATATGTGTATATGACATTTAAATATGCCTTGTGTGCTTGATATTTGTTTTGAGTGACATGTGCCCATTTCCCTTGTTTTCTTGATCCATTTGGCACTCTTTTATGCTTCTTACTTTTTGTGCTTGTTACTTGATTTTTTTTTCTGATTATTTGCAATGCCATGATCCACATCATGCATTATATTGCTTTATTGGATGCCATGATGGACATCATTCGCCATCCCTCCATGACAACTAACCACTATTTGGACATCTGATTCTAATTCTGTACATTACACATACTATTACATTATTACATATATCTAGGTATACCCCTATCGATATAAAAATCTCTCATTATAAACCATGATATATCTTGAGATATCTTGTCAATTATCATTACTATATCATGTATTTTGTATAATAAAAAACTTGAAGTGCTCTTTATTCTAAGGGTAATCATTGTAGGGTCTTCATCCCTATCCTTAGAAGAGGAGGGGAAAAATAGAGATGATTCTAGAATAATTTTTAGTTTTAGCACCAGACAGAATAGACCAATTGAAAAAATAATTCCAAAACACTCATAACAGCAATTAGAGTTCAAATAAGGCAGAATAAACCAAAAATAGTGATGATTCTAGAATAATTTTTAGTTTTAGCACTAGACACAAACAAAAGTGTTGGATATTAGGGTTTCTTATTTTTTATGCTCTTATCTAATTAGTGAAAAAAACAAATTTTCTAATATCAAGAAAAAAGGTAAGGTTAGCTACAATTTTACACATATAGACCAGTTTAGATTGAATAATTTTAGTATGGTTATTCTTAGAGAATCCATATATAAGGGGCATCATGTGTGGAATAATGGCTCTCACTTTCAATTTTAGATATGGTAGCTGGTTTAACTTCTAGATTAGAATCTGTGTTCAGACACTAGTGATGAGTGGCAATGTACATGGCACATTTATTTTCTTTTCTTTCTGAGTTTAGCATATTACATATGTATTCTTAGTAGTTGTGTGCCTTACTCCATCTATAGGTGGTTGGCATCATTTTAGAGTGGATTTCATAGAAGCCTAACCTCCAAATTTTGGAATGGCTTTCATACAAGCCTAGTGCCCAATTTTAGAGTGGCTTTCATACAAGCCTAATATCCATCTTTCAAAGTGGCCAAAACTATACTAGTTTCTAGCATACATTCAACTATCCATGCCAAAATTGTTAAATTGTAAAGCATTCATGGGCTTTAAGAGAAATCTCATTCAACACAAATTTCATAATAGTATCAGTTTATATTTTCACTTCATGGGGTAATGATGGAGCTAAAGGACTAGCTAGCCTTTGTATTTTAGAGCCACCTAGTTAGAGGGATTGCACAAATAGTTTATACATTAATCAGCACATGTGTGACAACCTAGATTAACTTAATGGGAGATGATAGAGCCAAACAAATAGATTTTATATTCTTGATCCACTCTCAGGGAATTGAGTACTCAACTTTGTTCATGATATTGCTCTTCGTACAATATAATCTATCATTACTCAACATTATCTAGCATCATAATAGGTTTTGTATTGGTTTACATTCTCAATGAGGTGTATTCATTCCTTTCTTCCTCTCTCTCTTACCCATATTTGTATATTCTTAATCTAGATATAACATATCTAGTAAGAACTGATATACTCTTTGTATTATTTTGTATATTCACACTTCATAACGTGCTCTCTCTATGCACACCTAACATTACACAACATCATGAGCTTCCCCCTTTCAAGTAAGTTCAGGTACACTTTCTATTTTTCCTTTATCCTAGTATTTTAATTTTCTTCATAACTAGAATAAAGGGTGGGTAAATGTAGTCATATAAAATGCCAAAGTTGGTAAATTGAGTGTGATCTTTGACATCCATCCCATAGGTCCCTCCTAATTACTTTCATGACCCTTCTAGGCACCTTTTCACTGATTCCTAATCATTCATAAGCTTTTAAAACCTAGTTATAGCATATTCAAGACCATTTTTCCATGCTTATTCCATCCTCTTAGGCCTTGTACCCTCTAAAAAATAGCATCTAACTTAGATTATAGCATTAGACTCTAGGGTGTCCCCTTTCTATCACTTTTGTCCAATCACATTTTTATCCTAGATTACTATTTTTCCCTAATTCCTCTTCTTCATTATGTTATCCTAGCATGATTGAATTTAACCCATGAAAAATAGATCCTTATAAAATCTAATTCAAATTTCATTTAGAAAGGGTTAACAAAAATCATAAAGCAAACAAGAATATAAGCAAGACTACTCAATCATATTTCCCTATTATTTATATACAACCATCCAATACTATTTATAGCTTACTCGAATCCTTACACTAGTCCCTAGTCATCTCAATCATGCCCAATTTAGCATTTTACATCTTTATATAGACTATTGCATAAATCACATTAAATTGGAGTATATATGGCTTGATCCCTCTTCAAATTATTTGTATGTAGTTAGTGTGCCCACATAAGGAGTGTGGATACATGTTCAGTGAATCTTACAAACACTGACCCCCCTCTTTCTCTAATTTGGTTAAAGGACAATAGAGTCTAGGGTGTGAAGACAAAATCAGCTTTATAAGGAGCTATACAGACTTTTAATTGTCAAAACTTCATTGGTAGGCTCACACATACCTATCGAACAAAACCTAGAAATCTTAGATCTTCAAGAAAATAGTGGAAGAAGTGGACTATAGCATCAGACATGTCCTATTTTTGGCACTCCTATCCTTTCATGGAATGAAGGATAGATCCTAATTTATGATAGTGTCTTAGTCCTGCATAGTTAATTCTAACCTTAGCCTCACTCGTATCAGTCTATTTCTAGCTAAGTCTTTTTTTCTTACCCTTATTACTATTTTTAGAAAAGTTCAAATTGTAAAGAAATTATACAAATTAATATCTTAATTATTGCATATCTATTTATAGATTTTACTACTCATACCCTTTAACAAAATTAATAATAATACAAAAATATTCCCAAAAAGGTGAAATCACTCTTCTACTTTGATTTATTGTGTACACCTCTTAAAACTCTTCCAAAATGTTATAGGCTACCTATATATCATCTTTCCTCTCATATTCATCAAAGGCCATATGTTTTTCCTTATCTTATTTATTTTTTTCTTCCAACCATGTCCTTTGAAAATGATCATTCTTTTATCTTTTATTTAAAGATGGTAGGGTTATATCATTAATAGTAGAATATTGCAAAAGTTGATTCTTAATGTCTTATCTCTTAATTTTATCTATGTCTCTTTTATGCATAAGTATAAAATACTCTCAAATAAAATCCATTGTATACAAATCCAAGATTTTGGTTTTAATACCACTCAAATATCCCAAAATTGAGTATAATACTAAAACTTATTTTCTACACCAAACCCTAACCAAACATGAAATTTTATGATTTGTAATAATAAACACTAGGTACCAAAATGTTACAAAGTGGCTTGTAATTAACTATTCAAACAATAGTATCAAAGGTATCAATTTTCAAAATAAATGGGTATCAAATCCTAGCCAAACAATTATGAGTGGGGACATAACATAAGGATTAGAAATTAAGAAGATATTTTTTTTAGGATACTTATGACAAAAATAATATTCTTGCATCGTCATCCATGGCTAGTGAACCTAACCCTTGTATATAATATATTCAAAGGAAATAGTGGGTTGATGTTATGAAATTTGATATAGATTCAATTGATAATAATGATGCATAGAATATTATTCAACATACATCTAATAAAAATTTCATTAGAGCCAATTGGTTCTACAATACAAAATTAAAGAGTGATGGCATTATTGAAAAGGTAAAAGATAGACTAGTTTCAAAAGGATTTGCATAAACATATGGGGTTGACTATGAGGAAATCTATGCACCTATGGAATGTCAAGATACTATTTACATTGGAATTAATTATAATTTCTAATTAAATCAAATTGTAAATATAAACTAATGAAATATGATATAATAAGGTAAATAATATAGAGTATAGTAAATATAGTGATCTATAAAATTTATAGAAGTTGAAACTTATTAAAAATAGGAATTAGGACTAGGGTTAGAGATTTATCCTTGAAAGCATATCAATTCAAAATTTTGAAAAAAATATTGAATGGTGACTACTCTAAATAAGTTTCAAGCCCAAATTCATCATAAAAATATTAATTTTATTATATTGGGATTAATCCACAAAAGGCAAACAAGGTCACAATGTGTTGTTGTCTACTACTAAGGCCTTTTATTAGAAGGATATGCATTGGATATGAAAGTATGGGCTTGTTTACCTCTATTATTAGGTGACCAAGCTATGTGTGGAGCTTAATTTGATGCATGGAATACCTATAAATTCAATGTCCTCTTCCTACAGAAATATATAAGAGTGATTAGTTATAAAGGGGGATAAAAAGGAAGATGTGGGAATGGTTGAGCTATCCTCAAAAAATCCCTTCTTGATTATGTGTTGCTTACATAGTCTGAAGGCCTTAGGCTAATGTAGTTCTCCAGTAAGGGAAGATCATAATAATGAAAATATAAATTATTTTATTATATTTATTAACAAATTATGCCCTTCACTGATAATAAAATAATGTTATATTTGTCCAAGGACTATGGTATTGGAGAAAATTTTAATTATAATATTTACTCAAAATATAGATGCTTTCAAAATCATAAAAAAGATACATTTATTAGTGAGATATAGTTAGGTTTAAGTGTGCCCCTGAATTTTGTTTTATAGGATTATATTTCAAATTTTATAATAGTAAATCTATTGGTTTTCATGGGAAAATATTTAGGTAGCATTTCATTTTGAAAATATGATTATTATAGCATTGTGGATAAGGCTACAATATGAACTTTTATAGCTAGTGTACTCTTGTATAGTGGGAACAAAGGATTATAAAACCAAAGTTAAAGTGAAGCATATTATTTCAGACATACTAAAATGAAAATTTTATAACTTAACATGACTTATGACACCCAAACCATAGGTCTCTCCTACTCACTTACACAACCTACTTAAGCATGTTTTCATTGTTTCCCAGTCATCCAAAGCCTTCTAGATTTATCCCCTGTTGTCTCAAACTCCTCTCCCAAGAATAGATCTATCCCCAAGGATCCCTTTCACCTTGGAAAATAGTACCATAAGTTTTACTAAAGCATTGGGACCTAGGTTGTCCATTTTTTAGTGCTGTTGTCCAAGTCAACAATATCCTCAAATGGTCAATTTTTTTGAATCCTTATATTTTCCCTTGTCGGACTAATACAAGTTAATCCAACCATAGATCACTATTTTCCCTATAAAATCCAATTATAATTTTATTTATAAGGGTTGGAAATCATTCGAATTCATAATCTATAAATATATAAAATCACACTCAAGCAAATCTTCCTATTCTCTGCATACAACTAACCACTATTATTTCCAACCTATCCAAGCTCATGTACCAATAATGAGTCATATCAAACTTTCCCAAATTATCATATAATTGCATTACATACCTAGGATTGCAAAATACATATTCAAATTGGGAGAACTACATTGGCCTTGATCCCTCTTCAGAGTATTACTATGTAGACAACGTGCCCACACACTGGTGTTATCACACATTCAGTGTATATTACACACTAACCCCTTTTTATAGTTAGATTTGAGATCACCTATCAAGAATGAAGAGGAAATAGGATAATTTAATATAAAATCAATTACACATAGAGATTCATGAACAACTAGGAGTCAATATTTAGGCACATGGTCTCTTAGAGCAGATGAATAGAACCCAAAAATCTCATAAAGCTCAAACACTAAGGATAATAGTGCCAAATATTGGAGTATAATACTGGACCCCTAGGTGTCCCATTTCTATCAATCTTATCTAGGTAAAAAATATACTTATAGATCCTATTTTTTATAGATTACCTAGCTAGATCAATAATTTGTAGCCTCTATCTCCTCTGTCTCAGTCGAGAATCAGCTAAGTTTTAATCTTTATCACCTTATTTAATATTTTAAAAAATAAATTAAGCACTCCCAAGTTAAATAAATTACTAAGTTAATTAAGGAACATTTATTTACTAATTTCCCTCTTAATCTAGACACCTTAACTATTTAGGAAATTAACCCCTATAGTTTCCCAAATTCATTAAAACATTTGGTGAACCTAACTTTGAATTTTTGCACAAAAACCCTAGAAAACATTAGGGATAATTATTTAAGTTTTTTTCCAATATTATTTTCATTTTTCCTAAATTTAAAAATTAAAAAAACTAAAAACTAATTGAAATATTTTAAATAATTCACCAAAACCCTAGCTTGCACATACTAGGTCCTATTTGCATACAAACACTTTCAAACCACTAGGAAAAATATATTGCTAATTTTATAAATATTTTAGTTTTTCCCTAAATTTTTCAAGCTCAAATCTACAAATTTATAGCAATTTTTTTAAAAATTATTAGATTAATTTTTTAAAAAATCATTTCAAATCTCTAGATACATCAACTAAATCCTAGTAATTTTCAAGTAATATTCCACTTATTTTTTGCAAATTTTGATTGAATATTAAAATAAAAAAATCACTTGAAATTAAAAAAATTCATAGTAAATTCTAAAAAGTTTATTTATCTCAAAACCCTATTTGCATCTACTATGTCCCATTAAAGCAAGTAATTTCTCATAATTTTATAAATTTTATCTTGCATACTTAGTTTAGAAAACCAATTTCAAATTCAAAAGTTCATATTATTTTCCAAATAATATTTCTAAAAAATCCCTAGTTGTATATACTAGTCCCTACTTTACATCTTAAGCTATCACCTTACATACTTGGATTTCAATATCCTTTTTATGCATATTCTAGTTCATCATCTATATTATTTTTATGTAATCTACTATGTTATTTTCAAATTTCTTTTCCTTATGCCATCTAAACAGCTTGCATCTCTTCCTTTGAGATGGAGTGCAAGATATGTGGCAACCTTCCTGAATTCAACTAGATTTTTACAACTTGTTCTTATAACATGGATAAGAAATCAACTCAGGTCCCTATTATAGATCCTAAACATTTATATTACACTAATTTTAATGAACATGATTTATATAATGAGAAATATGAGAATAGTAATGATGAGACGCATATTGATGCTCATGTTCTATCACATTAGACTACCAATCAACTTCTACCCATTGTTGACAATGAATTTGTACTTAACAAAGATTTGATTTTACAAAATTTTATAGAAAGACTGAGGGAACAACCCCATGATCATGATAAAATCTTGAAATCTATCATTAAACTAAAGAATGCCAAACAAGTTATGTCTTTTCCAAATACAGAGCCACTAGTTAAACATGACACTATAAGGGAAACTATGTCACAACAACCTCCTATAGTAGCCCAACCTTTTATGCCACCAGTTATAGCTAGTACATCCCTATCTCTTGATGTGGAAACCTTTGTGCAAGAGATTTGATCTCTTCAATCTAAAGTGAAACATCTTGAGCAAGGTACCAATATATCTACATAGGCATTGGACTCCTTCACTTTATTACATATACTGTTGGCATGACATATAGTTGTTACACCCTTGCCACCTAGATTTTTACAATGCAAGCTCACTCTTAAAGATGGAAAGGGTGATCTAGAGACACATTTTAGAGCCTTTCATGTAGCATGTTTGGACTATGTACCATATGATTAGTTATTGACTAAACTATTTTTGGGGAGCCTCAAGGATTATGTATTATAATGGTTTTACAATCTACTGAATCAGTCAATTATTACATTAAATCCTCTTTATGTCATGTTACTAACACATTTAAGTATCAATATTGGTGATAAGGTTTCATGTGTCCAAATTATATAATACAAATATAAATCAAATGAGCCTCTCACCAAGTATGTTCTTAGATACAAGACCATATTGGCTAAGATGACTATCCCTATAGAAGATTAGGAGTTACAATATATCTTCAAATAGAGTCTTCTACTAGTTTTAATGAGATAATCATGTTAAAAAATTTCTCTATTTTCACTGGATTGTGTCACACTTTAAAAGAAAGAGAAATCAAACTCATTTCAATGGGCAAAATTAAGTACACAAGTGCACCAAATACAACTAATAAGAGTAACAATAAATCCCCATATAAGGTCAAATTCAATGATAGCAAAGGAAAAACTCAATAGATAGTTAATATGTCTTTAGAGCCCTCATAGAAAGTTAATTTATCAATGCCTCCTTGATGACCTTTTAAAAATCTACCAGTTCCTCTAGCTAGAGTTCTATAATAATTATTAGAATGTAACAATATATCTCTTCCTCTTATAATAGAAATTAATCCAACAAATCCTCTTCCATGGGGATATGACCATAATACATTTTATGGCTATCATATAACATCAAGCCATACTATAAATAGATGTATTAATCTCAAGTATAAGATATAGGATCTAATTGATGGGAATCAAATTGATCTAGGCACTTTAGCTGAGCTTCCTCCATCCAAACCAATGTAGGATATTTCACTCATAATATTTTTAGATCCATTTTCATATCATGGAAAGTCAAAGACATATGACACATTAGGTTTATATCATGGATATTAGGCACATCCTCCACTAGTTACATATAGGGCACTAGTAACTGATTCACATCCATTGAGCCACATGATTGGTACTTTTCATTCTAGCATTCCAATTTAGCCTTCCATCTCCATTTCTAAGTAGGAGATTATTGAGGATGACACAAATTATCCCACCCTCTTCATTAGAGATTTTATTCATGGTCATCCCATTCACAATGTTCTAATTGATAATGTATCTAGCGTTAACATGTGTACTATGACACTACTACAACACTTCAATTATACAAATTAGGATATTACTCCAATAAATATAGTTATTAGTGGTTTTATTTGACATAGTTAGAATACATTATGTGGGATCCTCATTTCTCTATAGGTTGGTTCTACACACATGACCACCTCATTTACTATAGTTCTTAGTGTAGGAATTTTTGACATGTTACTTGGAAGACTTTGGATATAAAAACTCTGAGTAGTTCCATCTACAGTACATCAATGCATGACATTCATTCACACTAATAAAGTTATCATAGTTACTAAAGTTATATATGAGTTAACACTTCTATTTTTAGAGCTAATTTCAGTTCAAAAGTCAGTTTCAATTCTATTACTAGTTCTAGATCCACCACTAATTTTTTTCACAATTCAACATCAAACATAGATATGATATCCATCACTAGTATAGAGGGTTCATAAACCTCCATATATTTAGGATTCTAGATAGGTTATAGCCATAGTATTCACACCCAAAGAATTTTCATTCACATCTCATGCATCTACACATAGATCACATGTTTATTGAGTTTTTCCTAGTATGGGTCCCTAAGAACCCTACAGATGCAAAGACTTCTAATAATAATAGAGGGTACCCACAGTCAATTTATACTTCAAATATTTTATATAATTTATTACATACATAGATTTTATATCCACAATATCATCATTTCCATCATGCTTCATGACCACACATGATTCCACTCTTTGATACAAGACACCATGATAGGGAGTCTCATCCAAGACTTATTAGTTAGTATCATTTCCTTCCAGTATTGATTGTACACAGTTTCCTCTACTTGATTTTAAATAACTCAAATATTTTAAAATATAAAAATAATATAATATTTCAAAAATATAAAAACATGTCAATTGTATGCATCATATATGTTTTACATTGATAACTATTATTCTAGACTTACATTATGCTATTATATGCTATTTTTTGTCAATATATCTATATTCCCAAGCTTCAATTGATCTTATTTGAGTGTGTACAGTGCATCTGGATCCTTG
Source organism: Torreya grandis (assembly GCA_037957365.1). NCBI lineage: Eukaryota > Viridiplantae > Streptophyta > Pinopsida > Cupressales > Taxaceae > Torreya > Torreya grandis. The sequence continues at coordinate 1,051,258 of JARHVA010004483.1, forward strand.
ATTTCTTCAATCCACCCATCGAGGAGGCATCTTACTTCTACATTCTCACTACATATTGATACATCTACCCACTGGGGGCATACTCTACATGACTACATGATCTAGGTTATGTCATTTTTACACTATACACTATAGACATCTTGTTTTAGTACATTCCTTATTTTCTTGCATAGACATCACATCCACATCCATTAGCATATATCACACTTTTATATTTCATAGCAGATGCATTAGTATTGTATTACATATCTTGTATACTCTTGATTCTTGCTTTCCATAGTTAGATGCTTAGTTATATTTCTATTAATTTACATGATTCCACTCTTTGATTTGATTATCTATATGTGTTTTTATTTTATAGTTCCTATTTTCTTATTTCTTGCATTTTAGGACATTTACCAATGTCCTTTTTTCCTGTCTATATATGTGTGTTTTTGGACACTTGACAATGTCCTTTGTGTGTGCCTTTCATGTGATTTTATCCATTGTGATAATATTTAATATTTCCCATTATGTGTATGAATTATTTGAACATAACTTGTATGCTTTGTGTGTTTAATTTTCCCCTTATCCACCCTTTCATATTTCTTCTTTCTTGATTTGTATGCTTTTTGCTTGATTGCTTATCTTTGTCTGCAATGCCATGATTCCAATCATGTATTTATCTTGTTTCTTGGATACCACTAACAAATAGCATTTTAAATTAAAATTATTATGAACATGTTATTACATTTTTATATCTATCTAGGCATACCCCTATGGATCTAACAATATCTATACAACTTTTGGTAAATCTTGAGATAATGTATATCAATGTTATATCAAATGTTTTCACAACTTAACACAGTTACAAGGCTTCTTATTCTTAGGGTATTAATTACAAGGTATTCATTCCTACCCTTAGAAGAGGGGTAAAAAATGGGTTTTTTCATAGAGATTAGAGCTTATAATGATAAAAAAATAGTTTCAAAATATTACAGTCAAGAATCTAGAACTCATCACAGGCAAACTAGATTTGGTAGAGAGTCGAGAATCTAGATCAGTCATCAATTTTAGCTATGGATAATATAACCAAAAATGGGAGTATAGTGTTATACACCAAAATTTATAGTTTTTAATGTTATTTTACAAACAATAGAATATTTCATTTTCTTATAATCAGGTAGAGAGGTGAGTTCAGTCAAAGTTTTGCTGGTATAGTTTAGTCTATAAATCAATCATTTCCAGCACTTATTTTGATAAGATAATCTAGATACAAGAGGCATCAGTAATGGCATGAGGGTTTCAATTTTTAGTTTATAAATGGTAGTTTTTATAACCTTTATTTTAGAATCTATGTTCTAGACACCAATTATTGGGGGCAATGTACATGGTACATAGGCTTTCTCTATTTGAGTTTATTGAATTTTCTTACACATTCCTAGTAGTTGTGTGCCTTAATCCATTTACAAGTGGTTGGAATAGCTTTAAAGTAAAATTTTATACAAATTTTATACCCATGTACCTACATTATTGAGTAGATTCTTAAGCCTTGATTCCATTTTTAGGAGGGGCTTCTATACAAGTCTAATATCCATCTTTTGAAGTGGTTAATAGTGGCCTAGTTTCTAGTTTATATTTGGGAATCCTTGTCAAAAAATTTAGATCACAACACATTCAAGGGCTCCATGAACCATCTCATATGACATTTATCTATGCCAATATTTTCTCATTCAGCTTCACATCACGAGGCAATGATGGAGCCAAAAGTCTCTATAGCATTTGTATTCTTTTGAGCCACCTATTTAGAGGGATTGGACACATGGTTCAGACATTGATTAGCACATGAATTATTTTTTAACTTCACATATCTTGTGACAATTTATCCAAAGGGTCTACCTTTGTATTCTTGAGCCAACTTCTATGGGATTAAGCACTCAACTCATTCACTAATATAACTCTTGGTTCAACATACTTCAAGCATCACCTAGCAAAACCCAGTAGCATAATAAGTTTTGTATTTTTTTCACATACTTGACTTACATATTAAAACATGATATGACTATGAAAAATCTAGCATCACATAGCTTCTTGGACTTAGCCTCATAGGTAAGTCTAGGTATGCTTCTTCTTTTTATCCTTTATCCTAGTATTTTTTTTTATACATACTTGGAATAAAGGGGTAGGGGTAAATGTAGTCATACTAAAATGCAATTTGAACAACTTGAGCATGACTTATGACACCCAAACCATATGTCTTTCTTACTTACTTACACCTCCTACTTAGTTATGTTTTCACTATTTCTTTGTCATCTAAAGCCTTCTAAATTCAACACCTACTATCCCAAACTCCTCTCCCAAGCACATATCTATCCCAAAAGTTCCCTTTCCCCCTAGATAATAGTGACATAAGTTGGACTAAAGCATTGGGACCCAAGGTGTCCACTTTCTAGCATTGTTGTCCAAGTCCATAAAAGCCTTAAATAGTTAGATTTTCTTGAATCCTTATCTTTTCCCTTGTCAGCCTAATGTGAGTTCATCTAACCCAGGATCACTATTTTCCCTATAATAACCCATTCAAAGGTCATTTATAATGGTTAGCAATTATTGAAAGGCATAAGCTAGAAATATACAAAAACACACTAAAGCAAATCTTCCTATGCTCTACATATAGCCAACCATTATTATTTCCTGTCCATCAAAGCTCCTACACCCATCATGAGTAATCTCAATCTTGCCCAAATTCACATGTACTTATATTTAATACATAGGATTAAACAATACACATTCGAATTGGGAGAACTACATTGGCCTTGATCCCTCTTTGGAGTATTGGTATGTAGGTAGCATGCTAACACATAGGTTGTGATCACACATTTAGTGTATATTACACACTAACCCATTTTACCACTTAGATTTGAGATCACCTATCAAGAATGAAGAGGAATTAGGATCCTTTAAGACAAAATCAATTACACATGTAGCTTCATGAAAAATAATGACTTGATATTTTAGGTACAGGGTCTCCCAAAGTAGATGAATAAAACCTAGAAAACTCAAAAAGCTTAGACACTAAGAACTACAATGCCAAAACATGGACTGCAGTGCTAGACCTCTATGTGTCTCATTTTTGGTTCTCTTGTCCAAGTAGAAAATAGACTTATGGATCTTATTTCTAATAGTCTACCTAGCCAAATCATCAATTTACATCCATTGTCTCTTCCATCTAAGCCCAAAATCAACTAAGTTTTACTCTCTATCCCCTTGTTTGCTATTTGAATAAATCAATTAAACACTTATTGATTCAATAAATTAGTAGCTTAATTAAAGCACATTTATTTATTTATTTATTTTCCCCTTAATCCAGACCCCTTTACTATTTATTAAATTAACCCCTATAGTTTTGCAAATTTAGTGAAACAATTATGAATATGGATGAATATAGATAAAATAGGTAATTCTAGTAGATATGCATAGTAATTTTAAGATTTTGAAGGCTTTGTTAGAGATTACGAGTTATCAAAATGGTGAATTGACCATGTAAGTTAATGATGTTAATAAAAATCATCATCAAACATTTATTGATTAAATTTTAGCATCTAAAATTTCCCCTTATTTATTACATTTCAACATAAAATTACTAGAGTAAAGGAAATGTAATACCTAAATGTGTACACACATGTTTTCTTTGTCATGGAGATGTGCATTCCCCCTTATTGAGGCATATGGATAAGTGTTGAACCTGTGGTGAATAGAGAAAGATT
>JARHVA010004483.1:1060000-1065000 GCA_037957365.1 Torreya grandis
TGTAGTTGAATACTAAGTGGTGATTGTGATATATCATTTATTACATGTTTACCTTAATTTTTTATACCATTAGTTTTGTATTATAATTAGGCTTACATTTAAACTTGATATTTGAAGTATATGTAGAAATGGAGATATACTTGCGCTTATTCAATGTAATGAATTTGAATTTACAATCTTTAATTATATGGCATAGTTCATCAAAGGATTTGAACTTATCAAACATGATAGACACTTGAACAGTATTAAGAAAGCTTTGAGTAAAAATATATTGAATATCATTATCAACCATTTAATTTTTAATTGTGTCAAGTATAATCTTACATCTTATAACTTACTAAGTATTTCATTTTGACCTTATTTTATCTTTGTAATTTGAGCATAAGATAATTTATCATGAATATCTATAAATAAATATGTCAAAAAGTGATTTGATAAAGGATTTAAAGTTGTAATTGAATGTAGATGAAGATAATAAAACAATATAAGATACTAATAATTGAGACTTCATCTAAAGATCTTAGTTAAAAACCTATCCTTATCTACATAATATAGACAATCTGTATGGAAGAGAAAAATGTTATTTAGGATCACCTTTTCCTTCATGAAAAGGAATATTAGGAACTACAAAGCCATTTGGAATAAGGATAAAATATAATTTGAGGGGATAAATGATTATTTAATAATTTATTACAATATAAGGAAGGGCTATCATGAGAAATGGTTTGTTCAATATTATCTATCTTGGATTGCAAGAGAAGAAAGGCTTGCTTAAGGGAAACATTGGTTGTATTAATAGGAGGGGTGGAGGTTTAATTAAAAACACTAGAAGAATCAGAATAAGATAATTTATTAACTTCATCTTGAGCTATATAGAGAAATTAATTCATAATTTTTGGATGTTCTATAGCATAATATCAAATGTCAGCATGGTTAGTTTTGGCATAAAGTTTAGAGACAAGGGCCATGATTTACCCATTAAGAGGATGAGGGGTGGGTACTAAGACATATTATGTGGATAAATTAATCACATGGGCCTTGTGTTTTTCCAAAGTGTAGACACTAAATTTGAATTATATAGTACCTTAGTCTTGTACATTTGATAAATACATATCATGGATGTACTTTTAATGTCTAGACCTTCCCATTGCTGAATGGATCATATCTACTATCTCTCTATGATTATTCATTATCTATTTGTCTAACCATATGATATTATGATGACCAAGTCTTATATTATTACACAAAACTATATAAATATGTTTATCTTCTATCTCTTCAAGTTCTATACATATCCTTGTTTTCTAGCTTCTTGAGCACTTGCATCCTAGTCAGATACCTATGTTGATACAAGTGTCATATGTCAATGCAAGTGTCTAGTGCCCTGAGTTCATTAAATTTTAAAATTATAATTTCAGCATAAGTTTTGCCTAAGTGATTTAATGTGTTATATTTCCATAAATAATTGGTATGAATGCATGATCAATCCTCATTCATTCACCACCTAGTGTTATCTATAATTTAGCAACAAGAATGAACAAAATACATTTGGGAAACATAAATAAGAAAGATTAAATAATTAATAAATAAAAATGAAGGATACAATATACAAGACCTAAATAATGTTTATAATTAATTCAAATGGTCTATTTCTTATTCTCCTTCTACAATTCTTTATAGACATTTCCATTTCCCATTCAACAATTCCTTTGATTCTGGGGATCTAACTTCCCTTGATTCTTGGGATATAATATGTTGGTTATGTATTATATTATTATTCACATATAATGGCATAAAAAATTAACTCACCATTACTTCCTATCACATGTTAACACTCACCCAGTCTTAAAATGATCTCTTGCCCTGAGACACACTAAAGCCTTAATATAACAAGTTTTACATTTTTTCTTCAATTAAAATTATATTTGATGTAATTAAGATAATCCTATTCCTATTCTCCATGTCCTCAATCTAGAGATACATTTGTTTTAGACTATTCTAAATACCCCAAATCCATTTTAATTTATCAAAATCATAAACACTCTCCTATTATAACAGGTTTCATCCTTATGGTAAGAGAGTAAACTATAAACACTATTAATTTTTTTTTTTTTTAGTAATAACTTTGTCATTGATTCCATGCTTAGGGTATTTTAATTTAATTATGGAATGAACTCACTAATTTTTATACTCTAAATTAACCAAATATGAACCTAAATTGTTTCCTCATAATTTAATTATTTGATATGATAAAATTTAGATTTTATAAGGATCATAAAACCACTAAAGTGTAGTAGAAAAAGATAAAATAGTCAAATTAAAGGTCTAAAAACTAAAATAGAAAAATCCTACAATACTAAATTTAGCACCAAGAAAACTTGAAACCAAAAAGAAACTTAGGAGGAAAGTCCGTTTGGTGGGTCTTTAGCATCTTTAGGATTCTTCATTGGGATGTTCTGTTTTACCTTAGAAACCTTTACCTAAGTTCAATTTTTTGGACCTTCAATAGCTTCACTAGGGAAGATCATACACTATCACTTATTTCCTTTAACCTACAATGCATATTGATTTGGTTGGGGGGGGGAGCGCAAAACCTAGAGGGGGGATCTTAAGGCTTTAAGTGACTGAATGATAAGGGATAGGGATGATTGGGTAGACTAAACAAAATCCTCAACTATGGAATTGGATTATACATGTAAAGAGCTATAGTCCTAAATGAGATTGGAGAGGACAATCCCTACTTGTTAAACTTTGGAATTAAATTTCTCCAGCTAAAATTTACTTCTTTCCATCTCATCTATCAAAATGGATTTCCCTTTGTGGGTGATCTTTGTTGGTTACCTAAATCAAGTGAGATCAGCTTAGGTTTAGGGATGATAGCTTAAGAGGAAGGTCATTAGGAGGGGACTTGGAAAGACTAACCTAGGAGGTGAATTCATAGGAATAGTGGGATTTTGAGGTGGGATCCTCAATCGGGGAGTCCTCTTTGGGGTACTTCTCATCTGAGGATCCCCTAAGGGGAACATCCTAATTGTGATAGGATTGTCCATGATTGACAAAGAAAAGGATAAAACCTTAGTGGAATATAGGGTTAGAGTTAATAACTTTATGTATCAAAATAATGCTTTTGATGTACTTAAATAGAAAGAAAGGAAAACTAATTTTGTAGCCAATAAAATTATTCAATACTAGAAAATGGTGGGAAAATATAAGAGTGTATTTACCTTCAAGCATCATGTAACACATGACTTGAAGATAAATGTTGGCTTAGTAGTGTGGGAGATCTACCCCTAAGAAGCCTTTATTATTATTCCTCATAGATTCATTCATTTGGAAGAAGCATTGCAATAGATCTTATTTCTTCAATTGGTCTTCTAATGCCTTGGTGCCATCATAGGACATATTGGTTTCTTCACCAATTTATTCCTCAAAAATAGTGATCTTGATTCCATGAATGGTCACTTTACATTTGTTCCAAGCCATAACAAAATTTTGGGTAACCTCTATATTATTGTCTATGACTCACTCCATGAACTCATTGATTCCCCCTTTTTTAGTTCTTCTAGACTTTTTTCTAGACTTGAACATTCATGTAGGAGATGGGTTCCAATATTTCCCTATCACCTCCCATTGAACTGGTGTATGCATAGTCAAAGTGAACAAGAAAAAGTTTGTAGGTCGAGTTGATTTGAAAAGTGCAAATGTAGTTTCAAAAACCTACCAAAGGCACACTATAACAATTACACCCCCTCCTATAGCTATAATTGTAGATCACTCTAATTAAGATCCACACCTTAAAAATAATATTATACACATGTAGAGAAATTATGCTTTTAACATTCATCAGTACCTTCTACTCATAAGTCATTAAGAACATTATTAGGGGCATTTATTGCATTATTATAGTTAGTTAAAATGTGGAGTTTGACTCCAATGTTGGTAAGGAGGTGAGCTACCCCATTTCATTCCCTATAGGTATGGATAAGTTGAAAGTGAGACATGTCATTCAAGAGTATCTTGGCATCATCTATGATGTCTTTGATGGTGTGAGAGGGGATTATTTTCCCTTTGAGGGAATTTAGATTATTCTATGGGGGCTTTTTCCTCATAATTCACTACCACAACTATTTATTATTAGTAATTTTAACATTATGTAGCTATTCAAATAATAAAATATCTATTTAAAAGTTTCATTTTCTATGTTGTGTATTTACCTAGGCCATTATCTGCATGTCACCTTAACTCCTTCATGAACCCATCATGCAAACAAACTCTAGAGAATAAATTACATTGGATATGGTAATGAAGAACCAAAAGAATAAACCACAGAATACACATTCATGCATATAAAAATATATATCCAATATTAAATTATCTTCCATATTTCTCATCATATTAGGCACATCCAAAACGTCCTCCAAGATGGGTACTCAAAACAATCCTAACATTTTACCTAGATTATAACTATGTCAAGCTCATTGTCTATAGTTTTTCTATTTAGGTTTAGTCAAAATTACTTGAGAAAGGTTGGGATAATCATGGGCATTAGAAATATTATAAAAAATAATAAAATGCTACTCATTAGCCTCCTCCTCCACTTACTCTACCTCAGATACCCATGCCTCAGCCACTTCCCATATATTTTAATGGAATTTAACAAAAATCCTATGACCACAAACTCATGGGCCAAGTTGGCCACTTACAAGAAACATGATATATAAGGAATTGATGCATAATGTAGACTAAATAATTCCATTAAAATCATACTATATGGACACTAATATATCATAGGAATAATGTCTTATCCATAGAAAAATATAATAAATGGTAGTAAATTGATAAGTTGATAGAGTACTATACATAACATTTTAATCCTTTCATTATCATAGGGCATGCAAAAGATCCTTTTAGTTACATCTTGTGAAATAATAAAATGGAAAATTATATTTTATTTTCTAAAATCTAAAATGTAGAATGGGTCTCAACCCACGTAAGGACCA
>JARHVA010004483.1:1070000-1182500 GCA_037957365.1 Torreya grandis
TTGATTTATCTATCCCCACTGATTATATCTTTGCTCGCTTTATATTTGAACTATTGTGAGCTCATGAGATCATACCACTTGGTATCATCATGGTCATTCCTAGGAATTTATGAATCCAAAAAGCTACTTATTATGGATTAAAATTGACATTTGTATACACATTTCACTTTGTAAGTCTATATTTAAAGGCCTATATCTTAACATAATAAGAACATCAAGATACTAAATTACCATAACATGATCTTGGAACTAAATGCATCATTTCCATGTGAGCATTTAGGCTTCAAAGGATTCCTGAGCATACTTATAAAATGCACATGTAAACTAGTCTATTCATCTCTCTATGATGTGTGATGATGGTCTAGTTATTCTATACTTGTGCTTAAAGTATTATTTGAATCTCCAAGGCTCAAATCATCTTTTGACTCTTGTGCAAACCTGCCTCATCTTCCTGAATGCTTGATCATCATAAAAACCTAGTTTCTCAAATTTTGACAAACTACACTTTAGTTTTACTCAAAGTGTTCATTTTTTTTTACAAGTTTTATGTAATCTTTAGAACACTCATTGCATCTAGAAATATATTCATCTCATCCATGTATTTATAATATTTATCTATAGTCCAAAATTGGCCAAATTTTTTGGTGACATCTTAGGGTTGCATGCCTACTATGCAATAGTTTGGTTGCCTTGATTGATCCATTGGTTATATGGAGTCTCAATTCTTTCCTTCCTATCTAATACAAATTAATAAAAAGATATCCCTTTTTTATAACTCTTCTCTTGATTAAAAATGGACCAAAAGAAATAAAAATAACAACTATGCCTAGGGCATTTATTGAAAAGAAACACATAATAGAATGGAAACTAACTGGACTAAACATAAACTAACATAAAAGAATCACTTCCTCTTAGATCAAAGTGGATGTTTGAAAATCCTCTTGCATCATAGAAAGAGTGATTGAATGAGGCATATATCCTTTTGACCCTTGTCATTGATACCTCCATCTTCTTAATGGCATTTGACAACTTCTTTAGCATGATACTCAATGAAAAAAAAGTTAGTACTAACCAAGTTAGCTATGGAAATGGACTCTTATTACATCCAAATAGCCTCATATTTCTCATAGGATTCTTAAATTAAAACCTCCAATGTTGGTTTAATAAGGAATACCTCATTGGTTTCCATGGTGATCTTAATAAGATAAGATCTCTTAATAGCTACAAGTTCCTCAAGCTCGTCCAGGAGCTCTACATAGTCCACCCATTCTTGGTCATTTTCCTCCATGGAAAAATCTTTCTTTTCCTTCTCAAGTAATTCAACTTCAACTTTTCAAAGCTCTTCCAACTCTTGAAAGAGTTCTATTTACTACTACCAATTATCTTAGAGTGGTTCAAAACTAGCTTGAGGTATTGACTCAGCTTCAAGAATAAAAACTTCCACCTTGGTTTCAAGATATTATTCTAAGACTACTAATTTTTAAGGAATGACTAAAATTTCTCTCCTTCATCCTTGATAGTACACTCCACCTCATGCTTGAGATGGACATCCATAACTTCATCATCAGATGTGAAGTCTTCTTTAAATACCTCTTTTTCAATTCTTAGACACATTCCTCATGGGTCATTTTACAAGAATCCTCAATATGTTTCTCTTCACTGAAGAAGGTTTTGAATTTCTTGTGTGTTTACCAAGTGGCATCCCTTAAGCCTATCCATCAAAACAAGATTTTTCTCAAGAAAGGGTGTGATGGAAGGTTGGTGGATAGGCTCATGGGTGTGATATTTCTTGGGATTATTAGAAGGAATAACACCTATTTATGTAGAATTTTTACCTTTCTAATATCCTCCTTGAGGCTCTTCAATAGTAACATACTCATTTTTAGGTTCTTTGTCTTTCCACATCCTTAGCATATCTATTTAGAATTTAAGGTACTTATTTACTAAGTCCATTTTCTCTTTAATCTCCCATTTATTTCCTTCTATCCCTTCAAACATTTCCAACCTCTACATATAAATTTGGGTATCACTTCTTAATCATTCCATGGGATGATTAGATAGCACATCATACTCACCATCCCATGTTCTCATATTATCTTATTTAACTAGTAACTATGGTATGGATGCCAAAAAGGACTTGATATAAGATGTAAATGATGAAGGAGGGGGAGGATAATAATGGGGATCAAGACTATATTTAGCTTTTTCTATTTTATATTGTAATAATTCACACTTTATCTTATAGTATCTTTGTGTGAAATCAATGAGATTATCAGATTCCTCATGATAAGACTCATTATGGTCCTCTTGAGGTTTATAGGCATCATGGTATGGCTTACAAAGGTCACACTATAATTGATAGGAAGGTATTTCTTAATAAGCCTCTTGATAACCTTCCTCATAGGGCTATCTTAAAACATGATGTCTATACAGAGAGGGAAATGGAGGACCATAGAATTTCCATGTTTCATAGGATTTATGGGCATTTTATAGGATTGTTGAAGATTATAACATGGGTTATAAAAAGGTTGATAACGAGGTTCATGATAGGGGTCTTTACTAGAGCTATTCATATCAACCTCATATATCAAATGAGATGTAAAAACTGATCAAAATATTCAATGAGACATACATAGAATGCTTACAACCATAATCTTTGATTTAGAGTCATAATTGGTACTAACTTGTTTTCTTTCAAAAAATGACTAGAGGAGAGATAAAGAAATAATATTTCCACTCTTTTGGATCTTAGTCCCATTTGTCATGCCATAAAATACTGTAGCATCAAAATTCACCCTTGGATAGCTTTATTCAAGCTCTCTCCAATTGAGATACACTATGATAACAACCGTAGACTATGGGTCACCTATGGTAAGGTTAGACCTCTTGAGAAGGCTTAATTCATCTTGATGGATCACCTATACTAATGATTTCACTAGGAAAATGGTTAAATAAGGGGTAAAGGTTCACTAATAAGGATAAAAGGGTGATGAACCAAATTTAAATAAGAAATTAAAAAATCATGAAGTAAACACTAAGGAAGAACAAGAAAATGTTGTTTCACACAATTCACAAAACTAGCTAGTTTGATAAGTGTTACATAAACTAGATTCAAGAATCAATGAATGAAGGCAAAGATGATTTGTAAGATTCATTGAGATCTTTCATAAATGAAAAAAATAACACTAACTTAGATCTACAACTAACTTTAAGACACCTTACAAATGAGTAATAAAGAAGGACAATGAGCATGGAATATTATCTTTCATAGTTCCATCATGCACAATCTTTTATACACATACTTTAGAGGGGAGAGAAAGGTAAAGAAAGTGTTTATTTATTTAAGAGGTATTTCATACAAACTTTTATAGGCTCTAACCTTATCAAATTATAGTCTCTACACTTCTAAAATTGAGAGAGAATTCCTTATAAAAATTGAAGGAGAGCTATAATGTGGAATAAAATAAAAGATATAGGGGAGAGGGGAAGAGAGAGGGAGAATAATCTATCTGAGATCATTAATTAAGATTAATCAACCTTTTGATCAAATCAATATTTATAAATCATATACTAAATAGACTTTATTTATCCTGATAGCCTTTGAGCTCTTTGAAAAACATACTAGAAGACAAAAAAGTTTTTTGGACAATGAGTCATGCTCTGGGTAAGAAGGAAAACCCTTAGATATCTCTTGAAAAAATAAATTAAACTATCTAACTACTTCTTCTAACCAAAAAATACCCATATTGACACTCTACACCATCTTCTACTTGGATTTCTTATAAGGACAAAATCTTTATGCCCATCAACCTGATTGAACCATGACTATGTTTGCTTTAGGCAGTTGAATTTTCCTACTAAATTATGGATGATATGAATATAATATTTATGCTTTGGCACTCTTTACTCCAACCCATAGGCATAAATCTACTATAGATTAAAACCAAATCCAATTTATTTGTTTTAATATATTCATCATATCTACTAGGGTGAATTTATGTTGCTTGGATATCCTAGTAGCCTACCTTAAATCTTTATTAGACCCAAAATATTGATTTTGCATCTATAGATATTCAATGGCATTATTTTATCTTGAAATATCCATTATAGTTCATCTTGGGATCATACTCTAACTTGGATTTATGCATCCATATTCTTGGGTCTAGGTCAAAAATTGCCTCACTAACCTTTATCAGAAATATCCTGGGCTTAGCTTTGTTCATTGGTCATCGATAACTAATTTAGGCCTATCAAATTTAGACATTTTGTAGCCTCATTCCTCTTTTGAGTCTTCTTGAATTTTTGAATTTAACTCACACCATTTATTATATTCTATACAAAAGGACATTAGCCATATATATTATACTAGTCTAATATGGTTGAGACACTTATCACCCATGTATTTACTCTTAGAATATGTTAACCATTTTACCCAGTGATTGCTATTAGACTTACTTAACATGATTGCATGTGCTCCATTGATCTATCTAGACCCACTGGTTATGTCTTTGCTCATGTATTATTGGATCTATCATGAATTCATGAGATCATGCCATTTCACATCCTGAAATTTATTCTGAAGAAGTTTTTAATCTAAATGGCTACTTCTTGTGGTTTAAAATTGACATCTACATGCACATTCCACTCGATAAGTCCAAATTTAAAGGCTTATATGTTGAGATAGAAAGATCATCAAGATACCAAAATTGTAGAGGATTATATTGGCACTATGTGCATCATTTCCATGTGATCCTTTGGGCTTAAGAGGCTTATTGAGAATACTCATAAAATGCACAAGTAAACTCCTCTATTCATCTCTCTATGACATGCGATGATGGTCAGCTTATTCTAAACATGTGCTTGAACTATTGTTTAAATATCCAAGGCTCGAATGAAATTTTGAGGATTATGCAAACCCACTTCATGTTCTTGAATGTTAGTATCACCATGGAAACCTTATTTATTAAATTTTGACAAACTATAATTTAATTTTAGTTAAAGTGTTACAAAATATTTATAGTCTATATGTGATATTTGGACCAATCATTCCATCTATAAATTTATTCATCTAATCCATCTAGGTATAAGCTTTTTATGTAGGCTGAAATTGGCCTACATTTTTGGTTACATCATAGGGTTGTATGTCTACTATGTAATAGACTACTTTCCTTGACTAATCCATTGGGCATATGGAGTCTCAAATATTTCCTTCCTATCTAATATAAATTGATACAAGTCTATCCATTTTATATAACTCTTCTCTTCAATCAAAAGGGACAAAAGGACAAAAATCAACTATGCCTAGGGTATTTATTGAATGGAAACATATAGTAGAAGGAAAACTGATTAGCCTAAACACAAACTAACTTGAAAGAAACACTTCCTCCTAGATCAAAAGGGGAGATTAAAAACTCTCTTGTATCATGTAATGATGGATTGAATTTGTCATGTATCCTTTTAAACCTCAACATTGATAACCCCATCTTCCTCATGGTGTTTACCAACTTCTTTATCATGATAGTCAATGAAAAAAAGTAGCTCCAACTAGGTTAGCTATGGAAATGGGTTCTTATTGCATCAAAATAGCCTCATATTTCTCATAGGATTCTTAAAATAAAACATCCAATGGTGGTTTAATATGGCATACGTCCTTGGTTTCCATGATGCTCCCAATAAGAATAGGTCTTCTGATAGATGCAAGTTCCTCAAGCTCATCAAGGAGCTCTACATAGTCCACCCAATCTTGGGCATTTTCATCCATGGAAAAAAAATTCTCCACCTTCTCAAGTACTTTATGTTCAACTTGGCAAAGCTCTTCCAGCTCTTGAAAGAGATCTATTTGTTGTTGCCAATAATCTAAGAGTGGTTTTAAATAAAGATGAGGTATTAAGTCATCTTTAAGAATAACAACTTCCACCTTGGTTTTATTAGATTCTTCTAGGAGTGTTAATTTTTGAGGAATGACTTGAAATTGATCTCCTTCATCCTTTATAGTACACTCCACCTCATGCTTGAGATGGGCATCCATAACATCATGATCAGATATGAAGTCTTCTTTAAATACATGTTTTTTCAAGTCTTAGACACTTTCCTCATAGATCATTGAAAAATAATGCTCAATATGTTTCTCTTCATTCAATAATGTTTTAAATTTCTTGTGTGTTAACCAAAGGGCATCCCTTTGGTTATTTATTCCTCATAGTCACACATGACATATTATTGATTAGATATGACTTGAGATCTTTCCTCTTCACTTTCTTCCCTCAAGATGGGTTCTTTTTCAGGAAAGGGTTATATGGAAGGTTGATAGATAGGGTCATGGGTTTGAGGTGAAGGATGAGATGTGATGGGGGAATTATGTTTTGGAGATGGAGTATGAGGTATGATGGATGGTTCATGGATGGTTCTAAGAATGGAAGGAACCTTATTGTAACTTGAAATCTTGAGAATGGTTGATTCTTGAAGAAACTCTTGAGGGGAAAGTAAATTGAGTTTTGCAATAGAAGGAACATCTTATTGATTACCTATAGCTTGAGATATTTCCTCTTCATTTATTTCCCTCAAAATGGGATATTTATCAAGAAAGGTTGGGATGGAAGGTTGATGGATAGGCTCATATGTGTGATATTTCTTTGGATGATTAGAAGGAAGAACACCTACATAAGTAGAAGTTAAACCTTACCAATAGCCCCTTTGAGGATCTTCAATAGTAATATTCTCATTTTCAAGTTCTTTGTTTTTCCACATCCTTAGCCTATCTATTGAGCATTGAAGGTACTTATTTGCAAAGTCCCTTTGATATTATATCTCCCATTGGATTAATTCTATCCATTCAAACATTTCCAACCTCTACATACAACTTTGGGTAGCACCTCTGAACCATTCCATGAGATGATTAGGGAGCACATCATACTCAACATCCCATATTCTCATAGTATCTTCATTCACTAGTAACTATGGTATGGATGCCAAAAAAGGCTAGATATAATATAGAAATAATGGAGGGGGAGGTTAATGATGGGGATCAGGACTAGCTTTAGCTTGTTGTATTTCAGCTTGTAAGAATTCACACTTTGTCTTGTAGTATCTTTATGTACAATCAATAGGATTATCAAATTCCTCATGACAAGACTCATGAGGGTCCTCTTGAGGTTGATAGGAATATTTATATGGTTGGTAAGGGTCACACTATAATTTATAGGAATGAATTTCTTGATAGGCCTTTTGATAACCTTGCTCATAGGGTTGTCTAAAAACATGAAATGTATATGGAGAGGGAAATGGAGGAATATAGGGTTACCATGGTTCATAATTTTGATGGGAATTTTTATAGGAATACTAATGATTATGACATGGGTTATAATAAGGTTAATAACGAGGTTCATGATAGGGATATTCACCATAGATATTCATATAAACCTCATATGTCAAATGAGATGTAAAAAATGATCATAATCTTCAATAAGGCATACCTAGGTTGCTTAAAACTAGAAGATTTAATTCAGAGTTACCATTGGTGCTAACTTGATTTCTTCCAAAACATGAATAGAGGAAAGACACACCAAAAATATTTCCAAATAAGGTGGGCTTCTTCTTGATGGATCACCTATACTAATGTGTACACTCGAAAAAGGGTTAGAGAAGGGATTAAGGGTAACTAATAAGGATAAAAGGGTGATGCATAAAATTTAAATGAAAACTAACATAAGAATTAAGTAAACATTGAGGAAGTATAAGATAATGTTAGCTCCTAAAATCTCACAAAACTATCTAGTTACATAAGTTTTTCATAGACTAGGTTTAGGAATCAATGCATGAAGATAAAGAGGAGTTCTAAGACTCATTGAGAGCTTACATCAATGATAGAAAGAACATTGATGTAGAATTGTAACTAAATTGAATGTACCTTAGAAATGAGAAAGAAATAAGGATAATAGGAATGGAATATTCTCTTTCACAATGTCATCATGCACAAGCTTTACTACACACAATTTAGAGGGGAGAGATCGGAAAATAAAGTATTTTTCACTTCAAGAGGTTTTTCATACAAATTTTTATAGGGTCTAACCTTATAAAATGAGAGTCTTTTCTCTTCCATAATTGAGATAGAATTTCTTATCAAAAGTGAGAGAGCTACAATGTGGAAGAAAATAAGAGATATAGGAGAAAGGGGAGGAAAGAGAGAGAGAGAGAGAGGATAAATACACTATTTGAGGTCATTAATTAAGTTGTAACTAATTTTTGATGAAATTAGGATTATTACAACATGGAAAAAATACCCTTTATTTTCCCTGATAGCCTTTCAGCTCTTTAAAAAACATACTAGAAGACAAAAATGTGTTTTGTATTATAAGTCATGCTCCTACTAAGAAGGATAACCCTTGAAGCTCTCTTGAAAATACATTAAAGTCTCCAATTGATTCCTCTAACCACCAAATATCCATATTGTGGCTCTATTCCATTCTCAACTTGGTTTACTTATAAGGACTAAAATTTTATGTCTATCAACCTGACTGAATCATGACTATGTCTACTTTAGGTAGCTAGATGTTCCTATTGAATTATGGATAATATGACTATCATATTTATACCTTCACATGTTCTTTAATTCAACTTCTAGACACATATATACTATAGATGAAAACCAATCCTATTTATTGGTTTTCATAAAATTATCATATCTACCAGGGTACATTTATGTCACTTGAACAACCTAGTATCCCACCTCTAATCTTTATTAGACCTAGAAGACCAATTTTGCATTTGTAGAGCTTTAATGGCATTGTTTTATCTTGAAATATCCATTCTGGTTCATCTTAGGATCATACTCAAACTCATCACTATATATTTGTCTTCCTCAATCTAGGTGAAAAACCACCTCATTGAATTCCCTAAAAAATATCCTAGGCTCAACTTTATTCACTGGTCAATGGTCATTGATTTGGGCCTATCAAATTAAGACACTTGGTAGCCTCGTACATCTTTTGTATCTTAATAACTTTTTGACCTTGACTCATACCATTGATTTTATTATGTATGAATGGACACAAGACATATATACTCTACCAGTCTAACATGATTCAGACCCTTATCACCCATGTATTTTCTCTCTAGATCCATTGACCTCTTGACCCATTGCTTGCCATTATATTTAATTTTTATGAATACATGTGCTCCATTCATTTATCTAGACCTACTGACTCTATCTTTTCCCACACATAATTGTATCTATTATGAGCTCATGAGATCATTCCACTTGGAATCCTTGCATTTTTTAAAAAGTATTTTTGAATCCAAATTGCTACTTCTTGTGGCTTAAACTTGACATTTGCACACATGTTTCACTATGAAATTCTAACTTTAAAGGTTTATATCTTGAGATAGTAAGCTCATCAAGATACCAAATTTTTAGAGGAAGATATTGGAACTAGATTAATCATTTCCACATGATCATTTAAGCTTTAGATTTTTCCTGAGCATACTTATAAAATGCACAATCAAATTGGTCTGTTTGTTTCTTTATGATGTGTGATGACGGTCTGGTTCTTCAGGACTTGTGTTTGAACTATTGTTTGAATATCCAACGCTCAAATAAAATTTTGAGGATTTTTAAAACATTATTAATTTTCTTTAATTCTATAATCACCATGGAAACCTATTTTCTCAAATTTTGACAAACTACACTTTACTTAAATTGTTTCAAAATCTTTGTAAGTTGCATGTGATCTTTGTACCACTCAGTCCATCTAGAACTCTATTCAGCTCAGCCTTCTATGTAGAATATTTGTATGTAGGCCAAATTTTTCTAATATTTTCCTATGCCCAAAATTCAAAAATAAAATAAGTAACCAATGAACCTATAAATGAATATGTCTTGAGGTACAAGATAATGTTATCTAAAATGATCAGTCCAATGGATGATAAAGAGTTTCAAGATATCTTCAAGAAAATTTTGTTTCCCGCATTAAATTAGTCCACTATTTTGAATAAAAATCAAAAAAATTAGTGATTTATGACATATTATTCATGATATTTAAATGTAACTTATCTCATTGAACAAGCTTAAGCATATAGTAAACACACCGACAACATCCAATACCTAGTTTAATATCAAACCAAGTTATACGGTAAAACCTATTAGAGTATGGATTTACTTTTTTTTTATATTTATTTATTATTTTATTTTCCCCTTCACTTTTATTTTCACTAATTTCATGGAAAATATTGCTTAGGTATACAAACTGACCATATGACTAGGAAGTAATTCCCTTAACTAGTTGTTTTGGGTATGAGAGTTACTCTTCTATTCTTGGATCTATTGACCACATTTTTTTTAGATGTTATTATTATATTTCATGGGTTTTTTACCAATGTTTGTGGAGGAATTAATTAACACTCTTATATTTTTACTTCTCATATTTGTCTGCTTTGTTAATGGAAGTTTAGATTTTAGCTCCTATCTTGTTTTGTGCAATATTCTTAGATTATTGATTCATTTTACTTTCACCTAATTTTTGGTATACACCTTATTTAATTTTTTAATCATTCATCTTATGTATATGGTTTATCTAAAACTTGGACTCAACCCTAATATGGTATTAGATCCACCATGATTATCGTGTGTCTAGTTATTTACTGTAAGTTTTTTTGAAATCTAGAGTTTATTTTCATATATTATGGTGAATTTTTTTAAGGTTATAAAATAAATTTATGTGTTTTTTAAAACTTAAAAAAATTAATATTTATTAAAATCCTTTTATTTCCCAAAGTGATTGAAAAAAATTTAGGGGTGTATTTTTACTATAGGATTACGTTGTTATGATGTTATATCCTCTCTTGTTTGTATTAAATAAAATAAAATTATTTAAAAATCATTTAATCTAAAAATTAAAGTATTATCCGACCAAGGATTCACCAAGAATCAAGTGCATGTGATCAGTGGTTTAGTTTTGATGTCGAATAACATTTTGCCAACTTGTTTGTGAATCTTGGTATGTAGTGGATATTTTGTTCTATATAGAGATCTTAATGTGTAAAGGCATATAGTTGTTTTCTAATAATTATATAGGATTAAGGATTAATATATTGATTTATATATGTTACTATTTATAAACCTACTAATAATCCACTTCCCCTCAATTTTAATCTGTCACTCAATTTTAGAACTATAGTATACTAGGTGAAACACTAAGGGATAACCTAGTCTTATTTAACCTTGGAACCAACCTAATCACATGATTTAATTGTTACTTCCTCCTCTCCATCACTCTATCATCCCCTTTATCATCCAATTCATCCTTCTCAACCATTTCACCTTCCCTCCAACAAATTTTCAAGTCAAAGACAATTTTAAAAAAAAGGTGGTTTATAAAACCATTATTGTATCTAACTCATGGTATTGTATATTTATATCTTGGATTTTTTTTTTAATATTTCAAACTCACTTAAAAAATTTATATCCTCTAATATCAATTCATTGGTATTAAATAATTAATTTGTAAAGTTTATGGTTTAAAGGGTGTCAAAATTTCCATGTAAGCAATGATTATTTGGTAAGGGATGCCCTATGTTATTATTTTATATTAAAAATAATATTGTGGGGAGGTCATCAAATATTTTATTATTTTATTTATTTTTATTTAAAAAATATATATTATGAGCATTAATCAAAACATGAGAATTTTTTTAAAATCTCTTCATTTTTTATCTTAATAAAGACTAGAGGGTGAGGTATGGTTTGGCAAGTGTCAAAACCCCCTCAAATTAAAATTAATACTTTATCTCTCTTATTAAATTTGTAATTTATTTTCCTTGGATACATTATTTACCAATCCTAATATTCCCTTGATTTTCATATTTTTTATTTTCTAACATTTTTGCTAGTTGTTCTAGATGCATTATTAGTTGTGTTTGACATATTTTAAACAAGCATTGTTTAAAACATTTTTTTTTTTGGGGGGGGAGGGGTGGGGTCACCATTTCATATTTCATGGGATGTGTATTACTTTTTTATTTACTTTTTCTTTCTACTTGCACTTTTATTTGTGCAACAATAACAACTTCAACTACAACCAGTACACTTTATTTCTTCATAATGGACACAATTTATATTAATCCACTAACACCATTTCACTATTACGAATGGAAAAAAAATTAAATTATATTAAATATAAAGGATTTAAATCATATTACAATGGGAAATGAAAATGAACCTGATATATAAGTAAAAAATGTTAAGTGGTATAATGGTTGTCATGAAGTCTATGGGTTGTGTCTTTTTGTGACTCCTAATCTTATCCTTCACTTATAAACTACTAAACATCACAATTAAGTGTGTACCATATTGGAAAATATTTTTTGGAAGATAGATGTGATGAGAGGTCATAAACTTGAAAATGACTTTATCATCCTAAATCCTAGCAACTTTGACACCATTTAGGATTTATTTAGCAAGTTTGAGTCTTTAATATTACAGTTGAAAAAATGTATAATATATAATAAATATTATGAAATTATTATTTATATACTCTCTAATATAAGTCTTCATTAATAAATCTCTATCTCTACCTTCCATGCCAGTAAAAGTGATCTAGGCATTACATGGAAAATTCCCACTTTAAATGCCTTTGTTTTCAACTTAACTTGGGAGCAAGACGAGTTAAATTGAAGTCCAAAAATACTCAAGCCCTAATTTTTGGGGGGAATGAAAAATCAAATATTTAAAAAAAGGAGAAGAATAAAAATATCAAGGATCAAGATAATAATAAATAATCTTCCTTTTCTAAAGCAACTACTAAAACCTCCTCTTCTTATGATAAACTTCAAAAAGATAATGTTAAGTGTGTCTATTGTAAGAAAATGGGCATGATGAACACAAGTGAATGAATAAACAAATTGATCACCTAAATCAAATTTTAGAAAAGAAAAAAATATGTGTTTTTAAGTCTATCAAGCATAATTCATCAACCAAATATTCTTTGAAGGCAAAATTCAAATGTAAAAAGAAAGAAAGGGGAAATACTCTTGTATAAGTTTCATCTTCAACCTCTTCATGGGTTATTGAATTGGATGCTTTCTACCACATGTGATATTCACAAGTTTATTTTTATTCCTTAGAGGCTTGTAGCATGTCTTATATCACTTTGGGTTATAACACTTTAGTAGAAGTTTTAGGGAGAGGATTTATTAAAATGGATGTAGGAACATTCAATAATTTTCTAAGTGTTCCATCACTTTCAATTAATCTCCTATAAGTATACCAAATAACTTAAATTAGTAAGGGCATGAGGGTAGAATTTTAATCATATTCAATCATAATCATATAGTTGTATAAGGATTATATAGTGGAAGTGGGTAGGGTAGATCACCAAGCCAAGTTATATACCTTCTCATATTTTTTACCTAATTCTTCTCTGACTACAACTCATTCAAATGGAGTTATCAAACTTTGGAATGAGTGGCTTTGCCACCTTAACTAAAATACCTAGAACAACATAGAAATAATTATATGGTCATAGGCTTACCTTTTGTCCATTTATCTAATGTTATTTTTTAGGGTTTAAACTTTTGGAGTTATATCGAAGAGAAATTTGACAAAGACAAAACTTGGAGGGATTCATAGGCATTAGATTTAATACATATTGATGTATCTATGTGTTTTCTTAGTCTATATTTCACAAGCACTAAGTATTTACTTACATTCATTTATGATTTATTAATATACAAATGGGTTCATTTCCTTAGGTAAAAATATGATGTATTTGACATGTTTTGGGACTTCAAAGTTATTGTAGAGAAATACATAAAGTTTATTCAAACTAATAATGGGGGTGAGTATGTAAATAAAAAGTTTGATGAATTTCACACAATAGATGGGATTCATTTTTAGTTGATTGTTCCCTACAATCTTCAATAGAATTAAGCTATAGAATGCAAAAATAGGTCCTTGAAAGAGATGGTTAACTATGTGATTCAATCTGAGTCACTTGCATCACATTAATAGGCCAAAGCCATTAATTGTTCCTAATACATTTAGAATAAGGTTAATTTTAAATATTTTAAATGTATAACTCCCTTTGAATATTATAACAAAAGGAAACCCATAGTTGAACACTTAAGGATTTGTATATCTCCACCTATGGCATGTATACCAAAGAATACATTCAAACTTATGGAACCATAAAGTAATACTTATAATATTTATAGGTTATCTAGATGGTATTAATGGGTATTACCATATTCATATTACCAGCCATGAGTAGTTCATCAAGAGAAGTTTCCACTTTCAAGAGAGTCTCATAGATTTAACACTTGAAATTTTTCCTACTTTATTGGACTCACTTGGAATCAATTCAGATGATTTAGATCATCTTGAGCACATTTAATAGGTTGAGGACACTTCTTCTAGTTTTGATAGTGAGAGTAGTGATGGGAACTCATGCTAATTTAGATATAGACACACTTTAGAGGATGGAGTTTCTCTATTTTATTCATCCACATTTGGTCTTATTTTGGCTAGGTATATGCTATGTAGAATAAGTACATGGGTTAGGGATCCTTCAAGATGTTAGGATGACACGTTTTAGATTTTTTAGTGGTCCACATGCTTTCTATGATTTTACCTCATATTTGTAGATTTTTTAGGAAACATAAGGTATTATTAAGTCCTATTTTACCATGTATATGGAGTATAACTCCTAGATTATGAATCATACTTTATATTTAACACTTCTTCCTATAGTATGAAACATAGTCTAATGCAAATTGATATATTAGATTAAGTATACAACATATGGGCTTATTGACAAGATTAAGGTGTAGTTGGTCACCGAAGGTTTCTCACAGTTTCTTGGCATTGACTATAAATATACCTTTTTCACTAGTCAAAAAAATTAACTCGATTATACTCACACTTGTTATTACCATATCAGATCATTGGGATGTTCATCAGATGGACATGAAGAGTGTATTTCTTCATGGTGATAGTGAGGATGATATTTACATGGAATAACCTATGATTTATTTTGATAATTACTCTCATGTATACATAATCCAAAAATACATATATGGCCTAAAATAGGCCCCTTAGGATTTGTATTCCAAAATGAATTCATTATTTCTTTTAGTAGGATTCACTAGATATCATTCAGATCCAAATATATATCTCTTATCATAGGATAAATTTCTCTTTATTCTAGTCCTTTTTTCTAATGATATTTTGATCATTGGTAGTTATTATTCATTTATTGAAGTGGTGAAAAGGTTCTTCAATAAATATTTTCCATGTTAGACTTGGGCTTGTTATACTACTTTTTTGGGATTTAAATTTCTCAATTTGACTCAAGGATTAGTCTTGAAAAGCCTAATTTTGTTGTTGATCTACTTAATTATTTTCACATGTATGGATGTAATCCAAATTTGACACCCATTATTTCTAGAATAATTTTTGAGGTAGATTGTACTTCACCTTTGGCTAATTATACTCTATATCAATAATTTGTGGGTAGCATTTTCTACTTGACACATACCATAACTAACATATTATATATAGTGGGCCTAGTCTCTAGATTCATGTAGGAACCCCATGAGATGCGTTAGAAACAAGCTAAGAGGATATTGCACTACATTTAAGTCATAAATAGATTTAATATTCACTATAGAGTTCACACTAACATTGAATTAATTAGCTATATTAACCACACTAGACTAGAAACATTCAAAATCAAAAGTCGACTTCATGTTATAGTTTTTCCATTGGTTTAGGTCTATTTAGTTGGTCAATCAATAATTTTAATTTTATTTATTTATAATCTACCAATTCAGAGTATAAGGAGGTTGTCAATGTTATCATGGAACCCATTTAGCTTTAGGGGATTGTCATATAGTTTGGTATCTAGTTCAAATGACCTGCCATCATCTAATATGATAAGAAAAATACTATTTAGATTTTTAAGAATTTGGTTTAGCATCAATGAACAAAACAAATAGATATTCACATTCATTTTCACAAATATCTCATTCATAGGGACATCATTGATTTAAGATATTTCCATATAATAGACCAAATTATAGACATCATTACCAAACCTTTCATAGAAAACAAGTATCTTTACTTGTGATATCTTATTGAGGTTCAAGACACTACAACATCATATTTTGGGGGGCCTTTTAACCTCTTATTTTTATGTCTCTCTTTTGGTGGGGGTAGTCTTTCATATGATTTTTCTCCCTTTCTGAACTTTATGAGAGATTAATTTATACATGGGTACCTCACAAGGCCTCGTTGTCGAGACCCATTTATTTACACTACCCATTCAAGTTATGCTTATGGGGGGTGTTAGATTAGGGGTTTATTATTTCCCATTTTTATTTATTATGAGATTTTTTTTACCTCACTTGGATTTTTTTAATCTCATGGAGAAGATTAATTAGGTGTATAGGTTGATCAGATGACTAGGAAGTAACGTCCTTGATTGGATTTTTTAAGTATGGGAGTTACTCCTCTATTCTTGGATATGTTGACCACCTTTTATGTAGATTTTACTATTATATTCCATGGGTCTATTTACTAATTTTTTTGGAGGATTTAATCAACACTCTCTTATTTATACTTCTCACATTTGTGAGCTTTGTTAATGGAAGTTTGGATTTTGGATCCTATCTTGTCTTGTGAAATATTATCACATTATTTTTTTCATTTTAATTTGAATGACTTTGTGGTTTACACCTATCATTTTTATTTAATTACTAGTATTGTGCATTCAATGTATTTGAAACATGGACTCAACCATGATAAAACCTCCTGAACCTAAAAAGGTAATAACTACCATGATTAATATGGTGTCATAATAACCTAATAATATGTTATTATCCAATGCACCAAGGATATAATTTACATTCTTAATTTACTATGAAAATTAATTACTCATAAGTCTTGTCATATATCTCCCTCTTATTATAGAGGTTTGTATGAGTTGACTTCTACCTAAAGGATATGGTGTAAATGCTTATTGTGACAATCATTAAGGCCCTATGCATTCTAAAAACATATGTTTTTGATTGAGTCATAATATCCAATATGTCATTAATGACCAAAATATTACATTTTATGATCTTCCAAAGGATTCTAGTTCACAACCTACCAATCACGAAAAATAAAAATGATTTAACAATCCTTTGCAAGATCATTATAAAAAGGATATATAAGTACAAGTGGTATATAATGAACATCCTCGTCCATCACATTATGGGCACCCATTGGATAGTATTATTGGTTATTTTACATGGAATACACCTCTTATGGTTCAAACACCTTATATTAATTTTGATGATAGTGAGATTGTGGATGATGATTGTGATCTTCATTCCTTATTCATTTGAGCATACCTTGAACACCAACTTATACACAGTGTTATTATTGATAATGGTGCTAGTAATAATGTTTAAACCGTGAATTTACTTACACATTTAGGTCACATACATAATGATTTACATCCATTAACCAAATTAGTTATAAAATTTAATGTGACATCACAAGTTCCTAGTGAGATAAAATTACCTTTGCATGTGGGCCCAACCATGTGATTACTAAACTTTTAGCTATACCATAAGTGAGAGTCTTTGATGTGTTATCAGGATGAGCTTGGATACATAATCTCTAAATAATACCTTCTACAATACAAGGGTGTGTTAAATAGATTCATGTTAATAGTATGGTTATCATTTCTAATATTCCATGTTTATATCCACTTAAACAAGAGAATTTTATACCAAGATAATTAATTATAAAACATAATAAGGTTAATCATCCACAAAAGGGTAAGAAACAATAAATTATCTTTCTTAGGTGGCTAACACATGAAATACCATTGCATTAGCGATATTGAATGGATTTCATAGAATCCTCATCTACTACACACCATTTTCATATATCCAAAGCACCTAAACATGTTCATATTACTTCTATTAAAAATAAACCATAGAGAAGTCAATGATGGATTCCATGAACCCTAATTAAAATTATGGTTTATTCATGACAAAAAATTCCTACTAAACATATGATAAACATTACAGATACATTAGTGCCATATATTACACCTATACATGTTCCTTGTTAGTACCACTAGTTTATTACATGAGAATCCCAATGGGGAGATACCTATGACCATCCATTATATTCAATCATAGGATAGTTATCTATTTTAAAATATTATAAAAACAATAAAAAAAATATAAAATAGCTTTAGATTTTACATGCTATATTAGCTCCTTGGCATCTATGTTGTTGGTTCAATTTTGGTACATGGAATATTAGTACTTTTTATATAGATATGTTTCACACATCATTTTAGTGTGATAAAGGTATACACATATACATGATTTATTCCTATATGTATGTTTGGTATTAATTATACTCATGTTATATAGAAATTAGGGGCATCTTATTCTTTAATTTTGATATACACACATGTTATGGAATTCTATGATCACTTTTCATTATCATGATTGAGCTTGTGTACTTACACATGCCTTTATTCATGCTTATATATTTTAGTGTACCTTGATATGTTATGTACTTTATTGTTTGAATATTTTGTCGATTAGCGTACTGATAAACAAAATAGGTCTGATCAGACAAAGTAGGAAGATTAGTCATCCAAATGTGTAGATTTACCACATCAGAAGGGGACTAATCTCTCCTCTCATCAAGGGGAGGTTCCTTATAGATAGGATATATATATATATATATATATATATATATATATATATATATATATATATATATATATATATATGTATGTATGTATGTATGTATATAAACAAAAAATAATACTCAAGGGTAGGACAAACCATCCATCTCTCTTTCTTCAGAGATGATGTGTGAAAATCAAAGGAAAAACTCAAGGGAAATGATAGATAACACTCCTCTTCTTTCAGAAGTACTATTCAACAAACCACAAGAATAATCCTGGTAGTAACAATAAAATGTAACAAAGGATGTAATAACTAGCAAATCAAGATGCAACACAAAGTCTACGCCTAAATTGATCAAGAGTAAGATACGAAGGAAAATGAGGGCACAAAGTCATCCCAAGGTCCTTTACATAGAAATGAAAAGAAAACACACTAAAGCCAATTATGGGGGCACAAAGTCTCTCCACACTTGACTCTTCAAGACACCTTCCTTACTGCTATCACTAATTCTACTTGTTGAATTAAAAGAACAGAAGATATATTAATGAAAAATACATAAGAATAGTTTCCTCAACAACAAAGATATTACAGCACAAAGTCTAAAAAATCACTTTCTTTATTATTCTAATAACAAAATATGATAAAGAAAATGAGCTCAAAGTCTCAGAAGTGTCTTTCAATTTGGATAGAGTTTCATTCTGATTGTCAAAAAGAAGATATATTTATAATAGAAGAGAGTCCCTTATATAGCCTCTTCAAGAAGGACTCGAGAATAGTAACACATCATGTTGCATTGGAATCTATTAAGAAGATAGGCTGGAACTTAGGGGTGTTTACCCATTTGATTTTATCAATGTAGAGAAATAAGTCACACTATTGAAAATTTGCAACTTTCAATGTCCACCTGGCAATCTGATCCTACCTTCATCGTTCCTCCTTTTCTAGTTAATTGAGTCAGGTCTTGGATTCAATTTGCTATCATGTTCCCTCCTCACTTTCTGCTAGTCTTGGCCTTGAAGTCTGTGAATGCATTTAGGTCTATAGATTCAAAGGATCAATGGCTATTTTATGAGCTTTGAAATTGACGTTCGTTTGCTCGTCACTATGTTTTCAATGGCTAGTTCATTGTGTTGAATTTGATGTCTTCAGGCATGTCACCCCTTGGCCCTTCTTTGGATTTCTTCTTTGGCACTTTTTTGGAAAGAAACTACCCTTTTGGGCCTTAAGAAATTATCTTCGAATGGCCTTCAAGATTCTTGTTTTACATCTTCCCAAAGGGATGGTAACCCTTCAGCTTTAGGGAAGTCCTTCTATTTGGCAGTCTGGAGTCCCTTGCAAGGGCACCTACCCTTCGAGGTCCTTTGGTGGCCTTTCACAGGTTTCCTGTGGGCATTTTCCCCAGACAAATTCCTACAAACAAAAATTCCATAGAAATTTCCTGTGGACAAAAAGTCTGCAAAAAATGTTTCTATCACTTTTGCCTTGGTTATTTTTTTGGGCTTTCTGCCTGTAGCTTCTATGAATTCTTTCAGGCTTTTTGTCTGAAGGAATTCCTTTGGACAAAAAATCTAAAAGAATTAGGACTATCTACCTTAAACAAAATTTTTGAAGGAATTTACCTTTGCATCATTCTTCAAAAATTACCCTTTCGAAGGGTGTCTTGTCGACCATGTGCCCTCTGCAAGGGCACTTATCCTTTGGGAGGCTCTTTGAACTTTTACATTGGATCACTCCTTTGAACAAAGCTATTGAACCAAGGTGTTGAACCACTTGGTTGAACCAAATGTTGAACCAAGCCAATGAACCAAGCTTTGAACCAAAATGGTTCAAGCCAATGGTTCAAGCTGATGGTTCAATTGAATGAACCAAGTCGATGAACCACTCCATTGAACCATAAGACATTGAACCTCTTCATTGAACCAAAGATTTGAACCAAAATGGTTCAAGCTGATGGTTCATTTGATTGAACTAAAGTGATGAACTAATCATTGAACCAAAAGACATTGAACCAAGTTTTGGTTTAACAGTTCAAACAAAGCCTTGAATGGACTGACGAACCATTTGATTAAACCAAAGGATGAACCAAAACATTGAAACAAGATGAACCAATTAAATCGAAAGCATTAAACCGATTGGACCTTGAACTCATTGAACCTTTGAACCAAAGTGGTTCAATGGTTTAATGATTCAAGTCTTCTTTGCTTAGATGCTTGCCGATGGAGATTTTTGATTGAACCAAGGAATTGAATCAATACTAAAAATGACCCAAGTGTTAGAAACTGATTCTTTTGGTTGAACTAGCCTATAGAAACTATGAATCTTGTTGAACTTGTAGAAATGAACCTACCTACAGAATCTATAGAAATCAACCTGTAAAGCCCATTAAACTTGGCCTGCAAAGTCCATAGATTTCCTCTTCCTACTGAATCCATAGATTCAAGCCTACAGAGTCCATAGATTTTTGAGAAACTTGAAAAAATTGAGGAATTTAAATGCCCAAGACAAATTTTGAAAAGGGAAGAGACAATTTTGGTCTGTAGGACCAAAATAGTTCAAATGTTGTCCCAAAAATGAGTGATATTTTTGGGGGACAATAGCTGGCTCTAGCTGGGGAACTTCTGTCAATTCCAAAAAGAATTGAATCGAGAAGAATCTAGAATCTCTAGTGCCTTCATGTGTACCATTGGGTTATGGAGTCATGTTATCCAAAAATGAAAGGCATCAAAAATGGAAACAAACAAAACAAAATAGAATTAAAAACTGTACAAATATACATATATACAGATGGAATGATCTGATACTTCAAGAATTAAAGTATATTAGATGCTGCTTCTTGGGAGATAATGAAAATAGTGCTCTATTTTGATAAACCAGCAAGAAGACATTTTTCCCCTAAAAATGGTCATGGGTGAATGGAGTTCTCCAATAATAAACCAATTTTTTGCATCTTCCCCTTGGCTTTTTCTTCTTCTTGTCCCATGGTAGGATGTGGTCTTCAAACTAGAAACCATAACTCCTTTCTTTCTTGGTGAAGGATTCCTTTGCCTGATTTTGATTTATAATCACATGGTCCACTACCATAATTGGTTGTTCTTCTAGTTTAGTCTATTATATGATTGGATTATCCATATCAAACTCCTGACAAATTATTAACTTAGCATCTACTTTGATGTGGAGGAGTTTTATTTCTTCGTCCTGAGCAATCTTCAATCTGAGTAACATAAATTCACATCCAGCTGTGTTGTTGGTGTTGCTGACTTAAAAATTGCATGAAGGAAGAATATATCCTTAAGGAAATATCAACACAGTCCCAAATTCATCATTGGTGGAATAATTGTTGTCATCATTAGAAGCTGATTCCCTATCAAATTTATCTTCATTAGAGATGGAAGATCCTTCCTTGTTTGTACTGTGCCTTACCAATTCTCCTGAAGTCTTGTTTGGATCAATTCCTATATTTTTAGCTACAAGACTTTCATCTATAGAAACATGAACATCCTCTATGGTAAAGAAATAATTACCCATGCTTGAAGATTCAAATATAATTTGTGCTACAGGGGCTAATGTTTGGGTGACCACGTATTTTGTCTCCTTTTCAGGGAACAATCTATTCATTACACCTTGGACAAGGATCCTTGCTTTAGATAGGTCCATGCTTAGTTATCCTCCCACGTCCTTATAGAAATTTCATTTAAGTAAAATGCCATAGGATGTTGGGATGTCAGCCACCAAGATAGTCATCCTAATTTTCATGTCTAGAAAGGTTGCCAATGCAAATCGGGCATCTTTGATTTGCCCCAGCAATGGTACTTTTTTATTCTCCACAAATAAACATCTCCCAAATGTCTTGGTCAATGTGAGACCTAGAGACTCAACTACCTTAGCAAGCATGACATTGTCAGATGCCCCAAAATCAATGATACAATTGTTAAGCTAATAACCATTTATTAATAGGGAAATATAGAAAAGTTCTATTTTCCTAAGGGTAGCTGGAGGAGTAATGACAAGATTATTTGGAATGGGCATGTTCTTTGGGGAATTAGGAATTATTTTCTTAACCTCTTGTCTTGCAGGGATGGTTTGGTTCTTAACACATTGGACCAACCTATCTAATTGATTAGGATTAGCTTGCAACTATTAAAATTTAGACATTTGTATTTTTGTCTTTTTGACATGACCAATTATGTCAAATGGTTAAATTGAGCAAGGTACAGAGAAAGGTACTTCAAATTTTTGAGTTTTAGGAGGGATGGGAGGAGGGCTGGTTTGTGAGATTGAAGTAGAAGGTGAAGGTGAAATTGATGTACTTACATTTTGGGTGATCACCAGATCCTTTGAATGAAAAGGAAGAGGAGTTCCATGCTTCACAATAATAACTATTGGTTGAGATTACTCCATTGTCTTCTTCTTATCAGCTTGCTGGATTGATTGGTTCTTGGACTTGGTAAACACTGCATATGATCCATTACTAACTTCTCCTTTGCTTCTGGGTTCATCCTGATAATTCAAGAAACCAATATGAGAGTCACCAGCTGATTCTTCTTGATCCTCTGTGAAGAGATCAACATCATTTTCTTGATTCAATTCAGGCTCGAAAGAGAACTTAGATTTTGTGTCAAGATATCCCATTGCTGAATCGGTTGGAGGAGCTTCCAGAGCAAGTTTCCCTTATGGAGGAAGAAGGCAATTCTATTGACCTTGATTCTTGGTAGCATTGCCCTAATATGATTGATTTGGGAATGTCCTTCTTGGCATATCTCTGTATGAAGGATCAAAAGACATTCTTTGTGCCATTTTATTTTTCAAGGCTAGCACTTCATTTTCCAGCTTTTGCACCATTGGATCAGTGGTGCCTGTAGATGCATATTTAGAAGATGATGAAGATCTGTTTCTATTTGGATCTCTTCTTATCTTTCCTGCTAAGATGATATCATATTCTACCTCAGTGGCCAAAATTTGACCTATAGAAAGATCTATTTTACCAACACATCTCAAGAGAAAACTTACTTTAGGTAACTAAGAATTAATGAAGAAGCATTTGAGATTCTTAGCTGTAGGTTGAGCGATTACAGGAATTATGTTCCTCAATTTGTCAAATTTAGCTATGATGTCTCTCATTGGTTCATGAGGCTCTTTCTTCATCTATGTAAGTTGAGCCAGAAGTGCATGTGCATCTTCTATAGGTTTGAATCTGGCTTCAAACTTAGCTTTGAGAGTATTCTAATCAGTTACTAACTGAGCCTGTAGATGATAAAACCAATCTAGAACAACACCTTGTAGTGTCTCCACAAAAATACTAACTACTACATCTTCAAATTCTACTCTGATTACTCCACAAGCTATGCTAAAGGCTGCAATGTGTTCATCAAGATGAACTTTCCCATCACCATAGAATTTAGGGAAATTCTTAGTTGAACTATGTAGAAGCTCATGTAGAGGTGGAGTAAGATTGAGAGGACCAAAAGCATTACCCCAAGGGCGTTAAACTACCATTTTAGGATTATGAAAAGGAGGGATAACAAATATTAGAGGGGTAATTATTGGCAAAGCTTTATCAATAGCAGAAGTAGATACTTCATTTGACAATGGAGATTTGACTTTAGTAGGAGGAAAACTCTTGGTTCATTGGAGACGAGATGGTGAAAGAAACAGATCAAAATAACTTTGTTGTACCAACTTGAATACAGGGTCAACGATACCTTTATCCCTTTAGCTTTGGGTATACCTTGAATCTACCAAATTGTGAAACAAAAATGGAAAAGAATTGACCTTGCTTCAGTTAAAGCTTGAGGCTTTAAACTGTGTGTTCTTTCCTGGTTAGTGTGGAGGTGAATGGAAGATATTAAGGTTATAAATGGATAATGGGTAAGACGTGAAATGGAATCACCAGAGTTTGTAATGGATAAGGGTTATAATGATAATGGGTTATATCTAGGTGATGTTTCAATCAGAAACTTGAGGTTCTAGAATGCACATAATTATATCCCCAGTGGAGTCACCAAAAACTATTGGTTGAATATTTTGTCAATCAGTGTACTAATAAAAAAATAGGTTTGATCAGCCAAAGTAAGAAGATTAGTCATCTAGATGTGTACATTTACCACATCAAAAGGGGACTGATCTCTCCTGTCATCAAGGGGAGGTTCCCTATAGATAGGCTATATATATATATATATATATATAATACTCAAGGGTAGGATAAACCATCCATCTCTTTCTTCAGAGATGATGTGTGTAAATCAAAGGAAAAACTCAAGGGAAATGAGAAAAAACACTCCTCTTCTTTCAGAAGTACTATTCAGTAAACCACAAGAATAATCTTGGTAGTAACAAAAAAATGTAACAAAGGATGTAATAACCAGCAAATCGAGATGCAACACAAAGTCTACGCTTGAATTGTTCAAGAGTAAGATATGAAGGACAATGAGGGCACAAAGTCATCCCAAGGTACTTTACATAGAAATAAAAATAAAACACACTAAAGGCAATTATGGGGCCACAACATCTCTCCACACTTGACTCTTTAGGACACCTTCTTGACTGCTGTCACTAATTCTACTTGTTGAATTAAAGGAACAAAAGATATATTAAGGAAAAAGACATAAGAATAGTTTCCTCAACAACAAAGATATTACAGCACAAAGTCTAAAAAATCACTTGCTTTCTTATTCTAATAACAAAATATGATAAACAAATTGAGCTCAAAGTCTCAAATGTGTCTTTCAATTTGGGCAAAGTTTCATTTTGATTGTCAAAAAGAAGATATATTTACAATAGAAGAGAGTCCCTTATATAGCCTCTTCAAGAAGGACTCGAGAATAGTAACACATCATGTTGCATTAGAATATGTTAAGAAGATAGGATAGAACTTAGGGACATTTACCTATTTGAATTTATCAATGCAAAGAAACAAGTCATGCTATTGAAAGTTTTCAACTTTCAATGTCCACCTAGCGATCTGATCCTGCCTTCATCATTCCTCCTTTTCTAGTTAATTGAATTGGGTCTTAGATTCAATTTGCTATTCTTCTTCACTTTCTACTAGTCTTGGCCTTGAAGTCTATGAATGCATTCGAGTCTATAGATTCAAAGGATCAATGGCTATTTTATGAGCTTTAAAATTGACATTCATGCGCCTATCACTATGTTTTCAGTAGCTAGTTTGTTGTGTTGAATTTGACGTCTTTGGGTGCATCACCCCTTGGCCCTTCTTTAGCTTTCTTGTTTGGAACTTTTATGGAAAGAAACTACCCTTTTAAGCCTTAATAAATGATCTTTAAATGGCCTTCAGGCTTCTTGTTTTACATCTTCCCAAAGGGAAGGTGACCCTTCAGCTTCAGGGAAGCCCTTCTATTCGGCAGCTTGGAGTCCCCCGCAAGGACACCTTCCCTTCAAGGTCCTTCAATAGCGTCTCACAAGTTTCCTATGGGCATTCTCCCTCAACAAATTACCATAGACAAAAAGTTTATAGAAAATGTTTCTATCACTTTTTCCTTGGTTATTTCTTTAGGCTTTATGCCTGCAGCTTCTCTGAATTCTTTTGGGCTTTTTGTCCAAAGGAATTCCTTTAGACAGAAGTCCAAAATAATTATGACTGTCTGCCTTAATAAAAAAATTAAAGGAATTTACCTTTGCGTCCTTCAAAAATGACCCTTTCAAAGGGTGTTTTGTCGACCAAGTGCCCTCCACAAGGGCACTTGTCCTTCGGGAGGATCTTTGAACTTTTACATTGGATCACTCCTTTGAACCAAACTATTGAACCACTCTATTGAACTAAGGTGTTAAATCGCTTGGTTGAACCAAATGTTGAACCAAGTTGATGAACCAAGCTTTGAACCAAAATGGTTGAAGCTGATAGTTCACTTGAATGAACCAAGTCGATGAACTACTCCATTGAACCACAAGACATTGAACCTCTTCGTTGAACCAAGGCTTTGAACCAAAATGGTTCAAGTGAATGGTTCATTTGATTGAACTAAAGTGATGAACTAACCATTGAACCAAAAAATGTTGAACCAACCATTAAACCAAGTTTTGGTTCAATGGTTCAAACAAAGCCTTGAACCGACTGACGAACCATTTGATTGAACCAAAGGATGAACTAAAACATTGAAACAAAGTGGATGAACTAATTGAATCGAAAGCATTGAACCAATTGAAGCTTGAACTCATTGAACCTTTGAACCAAAGTGGTTCAATGGTTCAATGGTTCAAGTCTTCTTTGGTTAGATGCTTGCCAAATGGAGATTTTTTATTAAACCAAGGCGCTAAATCAATCCTAAAAATGACCTAAGTGTTAGAAACTGATTCTTTTGGTTGAACCCGCCTAAAAAATTGTGAAGCCCATTGAACTTATATAAATGAACCTACTTGTAGAGTTTTTAGAAATCAAGTCTGTATAAATCAACCTGTAAAGCCCATTGAACTTGGCCTGCAAAGTTCATAGATTTCCTCTTCCTACTGAGTTTGTAGATTCAAGCCTGCAGAGTCCGTAGATTTCTTAGAAGCTTGAAAAAAATGAGGAATTTGAATGCCCAAGACAAATTTTGAAAAGGGAAGAGACAATTTTGGTTTGTAGGACCAAAATAGTTCAAATGTTGTCCCAAAAATAAGTGATATTTTTGGGGGACAACATACTTGACTTTTTTTGCTAACCTATACATCTAGGGGCTAGTTTGTTATGTTTATACTAGTTATTTATGCTCTTTTATTTATGTATTTCTTTGAGTGTATTTTATTGTTGAGAATTTGAATATATTCCATTATTTGTGGCCCATGTGCCTTTTTTTGATTTCTTTGACATTTGAATATGTCATTGATTATTTTATGGACATTTTAATTTCATTCCTTACATTTTGGACATTTGACTAAGTCATATCCCTTCAATTGTATGACATTTAGACAGGCCCTTTGTTTGAGGTCTCCTTAGACCATTATATTTTGAGTCATTTTTTAGTGCTCTTGTGTTTGTACTTAATTTATTATTGATATTGTATTGTTATTATTATCTATATATTTCCATGATTTATATCATGCATCATATGGATTGATGTGATTACATTCAATGTGATTCAATTATATATCTACCTACACATGTTTATCCTATATAATGGATGGCTCATACATAGATTATATGATTATCTTATCCTTCTGAGTTAAGGTACTACCAATTTCTACTTCAATTCACCTCAAAAGGGGGGAAATATTAGTGTAGGAATGTTATAAAGACATGGATTCCACATTTTTCATGGTTCATATATTCGAATATATAGTGGGGGAATGTTATGGAAACATGTTCTCCACACTTATACCATCTCTTAGTTCCATATTTCATTAGGGGCATGTCTTGGAAACTTGTTCTCTACACTTACATAGTTGAAAATTGGCCAAATTGCATAGTTATATAAATCAAATACACATTTGTTTTAGAATTATATACATTGGTGCCATTTTTATACCCATATTATAGCTTGAAATCATATAAGGTACATATGCTATGAAAAGAGTGCCTAAATTAAAAAAAATGAAAATCAAATTTATATTTAAAAATACTTATATGAACTTTATCTCACCAAGTTGGATTTTTATAGATTGTTATTGAGCAAATATATTGTAGTGGTTGGTTTGATTTTGGTATGGTTGAGGTGATTAAATCACTCAATATTGAAAATTTTATATTTTGGACCTAATTACATCATCCAACCTATCTAGGTTCATAGGTTGGGTTGACTTGGATCAACTCAAGCTCACTAGGTTATAAGTATGATTGGGTTGCATAGTTGAGCTAATCTCAATTGTCAGATGGAAACTCACATTTTTTCTAATTTTGAGGGGTTTTTTTCATTATTCTCTTTCTCTCTATATACATACATACATATCCATATAAACACACATTTATAGATTTTAAACTTGTTCTAATCTTAGTTTAAAAGATTCATAATGAATCATATTTTAAACTCAATTTTCCGAAAGGCAAGGTGATTTCATCGATACGTAGGTGTAATGTTAAACCTTGATATTTCTATTGAAATCATTTCAATGCTTTTGATTTCATATTATATTTATTGATTATATATTTTAACATGTTATTGGTTTCATCTCAGTCACCAAAGAGCACTCAATTTAGGATTACAGAAAGGCAAGATGTGTTATACACACCTATGTATGCATCTAGTTTCTTTCAAACTATTAATTTCATTACTTTATTACAATGGGTGAAAATGTAGACACTAAATATGAATTATGTAGGAAGTATGTCTTATAAACATGCAAAATACATATCATGGGCATCACTTTAGATTCAAGACCTTCCCACTACTGAAAGGCTCCCATGTGATATCTTTTTATTTTATTATTTATCCCTTAGTCTGACCATATATTATTCTAATGATTAAGTCTTCCATTATTTCTCATAATTATATAAACCTATTTATCTTTTATCTTTACAAGTTTTGGACCTATATTTGTTTTCCAACTTCCTATACATTTACATCCTAGTTAAATGCCTTTAATGATGAAAGCATTATATGCCAACACAAGTATCTTTTGACATGAATTCATCCAATTTTCAAATTGTAACATGTCCCTATGGTCGACCTAAATGATTTAATGTGTGATATTTCCTTAAAAGATTGGTATATATGCATGATCAATCCTCATTCATTCACCACTTAATAATTTAATATATTTCATGAGGAAAAATATCAAAACCATTTAAGTAATCAAATATACCCTATAATTTCATATTTCAATATCATTCATAGTGAAAACCATATATATGTCTGATGTATTGAAGGAGAAACCCATGATCCATATTTTCCAATTTACAAGATAGGTCACTATTGTACTTGATTTCCATATATCAGTGCAACATAAACCAAACACATAAAGGGAGAAATACACTAGTATAAGGCCCTCTTTGGAATCATAGATATGTAGGTAGCACCCATTGATAAAGTAATATTTATGTTAGCTTGACATTGTGAGCCCACTAACCCATTTTTACAAGGTCATTATGAATATTAAGAGTTAGGGTTTTGAGGATTTGACAAGAGTGACAACCAATGATCCACTTCTAAATGCTCTATATTAAAGTTTAAAATAAACCAAAAATATTCTATATAGTCATATATAAGTATAGAACGTATTCTATACTATAAACCTACATCTAGGTTAGATATAAGCATCAATGTAACCATCAAAGTTTGATGTAAGTGTTTGAGGCCACTGAGGTTAAATTTATAGAATTTGATGATTGGTCTTGATTATAGATGTGACTATATTTATAGTCTATTCCACATCATACTCACATATGCATAGTAAGCCAAGTACTCTTGGTTCCCATTTATTGAAATATCAATCATTGGTTATACTTACTATTTTTACAATATATCAATATTTAAACTCATAGTATTATTTATCTAAGTTTATAATTAATTTTATTTCTATATATTTATTTATCGACCTTATTCTTATTTAATTATATATTCTTAACCGTATAATATATTGACCCATCTCAATTTATCGTTAAACACCAATTCATATAATATTTGACAAAAAAAACAGGGGAAATAAGATGAAAGGATGAGGTAAAACAAACATTTAGAATTAATAGGAAGAGGTAAGGTATGAGAGGGAGCTTCTTTGATTGATTTACATGAGCCCCATGAAAGACATAATGACTATCATGTTTTAAAAAATATATAGATTTTATAATAAAATTGATGATTTTGAGTTATATATGAGAAAAACACGTATCTACTACACCTATGATCTATATGAAAATGAAATAAGAAAATATACATACTAAGAAGACAATGAAAGAAAAAATAAAGGATAAACGGTAATCTTGGAAAGGATTTGAATGATTTATAAGATCTAAAATATATTTAATCATTCATTTATGGTGTCTAACTAATGTTTTAAATAACTAAATATAGAGTTATAACCTTTATTATATCCCATTAATCTCAGTTTCAAAGGTAAGCTGAGAGTAACTTTATTGGGAAATACATTCCTATCATGTATACCACAATATAGGTAGATAAAAGAGACTTCATATATTAGTCTAAATAAGAGGATCCTAGGAATTTAAAATATACCATGAGGTATGTGAAAACTTAATCACATGTTTAGCTCTATAGTATGGCTAATAATGAGTATGGGACTAAAACCCGTCATGCCATGATTTTCATGACATCAACTAAGTTGTTTTAAAACTGTTAGAATAAAAAATAAAAAATAAGAAAAATAAAACAAAAAATAAATTGGAAATAAAAATGAAATATTTTTTAACATGAAAATAACAAATTCAACCCAAAATCAAAAGAAAGATTCTATGTGTTGTTATTTATTTGAGGTGACAAGACAAATTTTTTGATGTTAAATTAATCAAAGATTAAATAATTTTAATTTTTATGTTATATATATCTAATAATTAGGAATTTATTATTTTAATAACGGGAATTTACATAATTAAATTGAAATTAGGAGGAAAAAATCAACAAGAAATAAGTAATGTTTGAAATGAAATGCGGGTTCACCAATATGTTTACACTAACATTAATTATGAATTGTAATTAACTCTAATTGGAAATTTAAATTATTAAAATATGATCTATGAAAATAAATAAGATATAATATAGTAAACATAGAGATTTAAAGTTGTAAATTATTAAAAATAAAAATTAGGGATAGAGTTATAAAACTATCCTTGCAAATGAAATTATTAATATTGTAACAACTTTTTGTGAGATGTGGTTAATTTCAATAACCTAAAAATATATGTAATATAAAATATTTCTTTTATATATATAGGGATAAGGGCATAGAAGGAAGCCAA
This sequence comes from Torreya grandis, assembly GCA_037957365.1. NCBI lineage: Eukaryota > Viridiplantae > Streptophyta > Pinopsida > Cupressales > Taxaceae > Torreya > Torreya grandis. Next base: position 1,101,535 of record JARHVA010004483.1, read on the forward strand.
GGTCTTATGCATTGTTTTCTACTACCACACTTATATATAGGCAAGTTGTGCACTGAATCTAAAAATATAGGCTTGTTCACCTCTATTTTCAGTGACCTATGTATTTTTACGAAACATAATTTAACACATCAAAGCCATATAAAATCAACTTCATAATAATTTATAATCATAAAAGGGAGATAAAATTAAAAAGAGTAAAAAATTTGGGAACGTGGGAATGTATTAGCTATCCTAAGAAAACCCCTTATTTACTAAGTATTTCTTACATAGCCCAAAGGACTCGAGTTAATATATTTATCCCTTTAGGGAAGATCATATAAATTCAAAATAAAAATGTTTTGATTAGAATGATTTAAAAATAATTCAAATAAATTGAAATAAAATATTTTTAGACTTGTTCAAGGATTATGGTATTGTATAAAAATTGTAATAATAATTTTTATTTAGAAGAGAGATGCTTAAAATCACAAAAGAGATGTTTTTATTAGTGAAAATTAATTAGATTTAAATTTTAGATTTGATATTTTATGTTATAATATTTTGAATATTTATGATAACCAACGTATTAGTTTTGATAGAAAGTTTTTATGAAACATGTCATTTTAAAAACATGGTTGTTAGAGCATTGTGTACGAAGACGCACTACTAAACAACACTGCAATGCACCTTTATTTGTCTAGTGGGGTCTTATCTAATAGGAATAAAGGTTTATAAAATAAAATTGAAATCAAATTATATGTTTAATATTAATGAATAAATATATAATAGGGAAGTATAGGATAAATTTATAGTAACTACAAGAATTTGAAAGATTTTTTTAGATAATCTAGATTATCAAAATGTTTAATTGAACAATCAAGATAAATATGCCTAATTTATAAACATAATAAAAGACTAATACTTGTTTTATTTTATAATTCATTAAATTTATGTCAAAATTACATTTCTAAATAGAGTGATTGATGAATATGTATATGTGGGGCAGTCACAAGTTTTTTGAGATAAAGTGTAAATTTTTTTGGCTATATAAGTTTAATAAGGTTATTTATGGGATGAAAAAAGATCCAAGAGATTGATAATCAAGAATTTATGGTTGTTTATTGGATATTTTTTTTTAATAATTTAAAATTAAACAAGTCTTTACACACAAACATTGGGTTATAATAGTTTATATGTTTGTCTCTATGTAGATGACTTGATATTTATGGGTAGCTCTATGGAGATGTTGAATAGATTAAAGTAAGATATAAAATAAAAATTTGAGATGAATGATATTTTAACTATTAACTAATATATTATAATTTAATTCTATCAAAATAAAGAGGAATTATTCACTTATTAAGATAAATATGTCCAATAGATGTTAAAGAATTACAATATTTAATATTCTAAGCCCATGTACACTACATTTTCATGTGGATAAAAGATAATGAGAGAGGATGCAATTAATTAACATAATTAAAATAATTTTATAAGCATGTTGGGTGGTTTTATGTACCTCAATATGAAAATATCCAATATCAGTTATGGGGTTTCACTAGTTTCTAGATTTATGAGAAATTTGTCACTCAAATATTTTCAATTAATAAAGAGAATTTTTAGATATGTAAGTTGTACTTATAATAATGGTATTAAATTCAGACCATAAAATTAATTATTTTTAATTATACACACATGTATATTAGGTAGGATATCTTGATGAGAGGAAGTCAATTTCAAGTTATTACTTTACATTGGGAAGTTGGTTGGTTTCATGGTCTTAAAATAAATCAGCTACAATTACAATATCCTCTATTGAAGATCAATATACATCCATAAAATAATATTTCACTTAAGGATTCTATATGAGAAGACTCTTAGTTTATTTCAAAGAGGCTCAACTTGAACCAACACATTTTTTTTTTGATAATCATGAGATGATACAATTGTCTGTTTCCATGCTAAAACCAAGCATATTTAACTCAAACATTATTTTTTCATATACTTGTTCAATGATAATATTTTTTCATTATGTGAAAATTAAATATTAATTTTATGATATTGTCATAAAGGGATTGCATAAGTAGATTCATGGAAGACTTAAAGAAATGATAAGCATCTCTCCTCTTTACGTCAAAGGGGGTAATGTTGAGTATGATTATACTACATGAACTTTGTTATTGATATTAGAATAAGGATTATTAGTTTTTATTATTTTAGGGGATTTATTTAAATTAGTGTTTTCATATACTAATTATTTGGTAAATTTTAAACATTATTTGATAACTTCCTTAAAATAGTTAGAAGTGTCAGTTATAGTCTAGTTTATTTAATGTGTACTTAACTAGGATAAATATTGTTGTTTCTTACATAACATGCCCCATTTTTAGTCTAAAAATGGGGACCCTCTTTTTAATTCGAGTAGGATATGTTTGGTTAATCCATATTTATATTATTAGATGCTTGGATTCTGAGTGTTGTATTATTCATATTTTGGCCAATGAATCATCCTTGTGGCATAACCATAGTTTGCCTTTGAAAAGCCTTATGAGTTTCTTTGCACTTTCCCTTGGGATTAGGTTATTTGAATTTGAATATCCCATATACCTTTAGAATTATATGGAAAACAAAAATATTGGTCATGTCTAGATCTAATCAAGTTTTGTTGATCTCCTAGTCAATTAATCGACTTGAGAAAGCTCAAAATATGCTACGTCTAAGTCAAATGAGTCAAGATGACCATGTCCAAAAATTTGAGCTCGATGCCTTAATTTATTTATTTATTTTAATATGGACCTTAAATATTTGATTCCCCCAAAACCTTCCACTTTTTTATATCATATTACTTTAAAGTTTCAAGCCAGTCCAAAAAAATTCTAAGTAAAAGTTCTTCCTAGGCTGTAATTATGCCATGTGGCATAATCTCGATAACCTAGCATAGTGGGGAATTAATGCTCATGTAATATTTTTGTGGCTCTGAGACCCTAATTTACCACCACATGGTGACATCCAAAGATCTTAGGGCTATAGAGACTCTAAAAAAATTCTAGTAGTCCTGAGACCCTAACGGCATAAGAGGTTACCAGGTGGTGACATCTTAGGAACCCAAGACCATGGGGATGAAATTGACATAATATCTAGCTAAAGTCATAAGTACATGGGATGATGCCATGCAAAATCATTCCATATACCTATAACATAGACCCATATTGATGATGGACTACCATGTGGCACCCTAATGATATAAATATTACCTTAAGCTTAAATTTAACGGGTGTCTACCCATCACCAAACTATAACCTTAGGCCTCTAGGCCAATAAAGATGTGATGCATTGAAATTTAGGGATTAAATTTGATGGCCTTCCTAAATTTTAAAACTGTCAAAGGCCTAAGGAGAATACTTGGTCTAATATTCCTATTTAGGATTACATGGATTTAAATATCTAAATTTAGATAGATATATTAAGTCTTTATCTAAATCATATTTTAGAAATTCATCAAATCTCCCATTTTTAGGCCATTTCATTTAGATCTAGGTAAGTTGTATAACTATTTTAGAGTTTTATGTCTTCTTTTCTTGAGTAATTTAATTATTTTTTTCTTCATTTTAGAATTATTGGATAACTATTCATATGGTTTCACTTTTTAGACATAGTCGATATCATAAAAATGGGTGAAATATCCTTTGAGTTTAGTTTTAGGTTCATTAAAAATTGTTCCTTTTTTTGTTAGGTTTTTTCACCCTTTCACTTCCATTTCAAGAACATAATGTTTTAAATTTGAAATAATTAACCATTTTCATTTGAATTTTTAGGGTTGTTTATTTTCAAAAAATTAATCATTTTAATTTGAAATTGTTTTTTGTGCCCTTTTATATTTTATCATAGGTGCCCAAAGTATTTATAATGTCATGTGTCACTCTTTCATACACCTTGGCAGCCCCAAACCATTTAATAGGGGTTTTAAATAGTTAATAAATTTTCCAAATTTCTCCTAGAGCCATATGTCAAAAAATTTCTTCTTTCGAACTTAGTTGATTAATCAAAAAACCTTCCCAAAGTGATGTGGCCTATTTCTACACTCTATAATACTAAAGCATTTTAAATTCACCTAGAATTCTTCAACTCTCTAAATCATTAGGATTTTTCCAAGTTACATGATTTTAATGACCTATACCCCATGGGATTGTATACAAAACAAAATAATTTAAGTGAGTGGGTTAGTGGGATGTTTCCAAGTGGCATGATCCTGACAACCCATTTCCCTGGGTGAGTCCATACATAACAAAATACTCTAGGTGAGTGGATGAGTGGAATGTTTCCAAGTGGCATAATCTCTTATTACCATTTCCAAATAAAATTAATCTATGAGGTTGAAAAGATAATATAATAAGTATAAAAGTGGACATATTATCCAAATGGGTGGGATTTGTCATAAAAGGGGCCTGAGAACTAAATTTGACACCCATCTGACCCATCATGATTTTAAAACCTAATGTTAAATTTTATTTGAAATTTAGTTAAATGATCATGCAATGATTGATTTATAACCAACAAAGAGATACATAAGGAAAATCTAAACCAATGATAAAATAATAAGTGGTAGGTTATGGCAAGTGGTAAAATACCAAGGCAATCAATAGGTGATAAAAAATTAATCTATGTGGAATTCAAATTATGATCAAAGAATGTCTATGATCAAGGAATAGGATACCTTTGAGGCATCATTAAATTTTGAATCTTGGGATTGGGGTACCTTTGTATATATTATCTTTCAAAAGCCTTTCTAGATGTTAGTTCATTATGGACTGAAAAACTTCATTGTAGACCTAAACATTTTCTTCCTTATGCTATTTACTACTTTCTACTATAATCTCTCCCGTTTTCTAATTTGATTTTTTCTATTACAAAAATATTTTATTGCACTTAAACTATTTTTATCACCTAATAATATTATTCAAAATACATACCTTAATATTTTAAAGGGTGAGAAGAATTTAACTCCATTTCTTGCACATGTATATGGTGTATATGGTATTTTCCACTTATCTAGTCAGTTCGCAAAGTCCCACACCATCTTTGGGTTGGATTTGTGTTATGTCTACCTAATCCAAATATTATTTTTAATGGTTATTCTAAATTAGGCACTATTATATGAAATAAATTTATATATGAAAATAAAGTAAACTAATCCTAAAATAAGTTAAAATTCAACTAAGTTAGAGCAACAAATTAAGAAAAAAACCATTAAAACATCATAGTTTGAATATAAGACTTCTCCATTGTGATTTGTATCTAATTTGATATTTTAATTATGTGGTGCTCACTCCTCTAGTTCAAAGATAGAACATGAAGTATTTTGGTACAAAAATGGATACTTTAATTCACTTTTATTTGCTTTGGGTGCAAGATCTCAAGATGTTGTGATTGTGATTTCAGAAAGGATGCTTGAAAATGGAGATTTGCAAGCTTATTATAGAAGCTTAGAAAAGGATCAAATGGTGGAGGATCATTTAAAAATTTTAATTATCTAAATTATCAATGGTTGAGGATAAGTCATCATCTATGAGGATGGATAACTTTTCAACTTAGATGGAAAAAGAGTGGGGTTGGTTAGTTGACTCAGAAAGACTTAATCAATTTGATTGACAGCTTAGGGGAGCAGTCATAAGAGGTGAATAACATTGTGGATTTGATTGGGATAAGTGGAAAAAGGTGGGAGAGGTTTGAAAAGGTGAAAAATATATATTTAAATATTTAAAATAAGGATTTAAAGGTGCATAATTGACTTATTCAAATATGTTAAATTATTCAATTATTTTATTTTGAGAGGAAATGTTATTTATTAATTTAAAAAAAATAAATAATAGATCTAGGTTCATTTAGACACTAAATTAAATTTAGGTGTCTACATTTTATCCTCTTTGAAATAGTGTTGTGAATCAATATTATTTCTAAGAATAGAAGAAGTAGAGTGTTGATGATATAAAGAAAAAATTTGCCCCAAATGAATGAAAATAAGTGTGATGATGCCACCTTGAAGGTTGATGTGAGAAATAGACAAATGCTCAAAATTAATGAAAAGAAGAAATGGTTAAAAATAATAAGGAAGAACTATAAATCAAGTTATGTTTGAATAGATGTCAAACTTTCAAGATGTTGGTTACATAAAATGGTTAACCCTAGTGAATTAAAACTAGAGTATGGATTTAAAAAATAATAATTTAACCTGTCAGATATTGCACATTTATTATTATTTGCTAATGACTCAGTGGTCAATTAAGTAGGTGTGGTAATGACATATCCCAATGATAATAAAATATGGAATTTTAAATAGAAAAAGATATTGATTTTGTTGATTTTATGCTGAAACATTATTACAAGATTTTGAAAATAAATTCAAAAATAATTGATTTAATGTATCCAAAAAAATTTAAAAATGGATGAAGATTGAGATGGATGAAGGGATGGAAATGATAAAAATTTCATTAATAATACATATACTTTTCTCAATACTAATTTTTGAAAAATTATAAAGGGCACGTGTAAAACTATTTATCCTAGGTAGGTAAATGCTAGAGAAGATATTGGAAAAAGTATATTTGCCACTTTATAGACTACAAGCTTGGATTGTAAATAGACTAATGGGTCTCACAAGTATATATGGTAATGATTTATACAAATTATGGTAAGCCACAATCCATATAATGACAAATATAGATTGTTTGATTTATGATAAAGATTTACAAAATTGATATTTGTTATCATTGATAAAGAGATATAACACTTTGATTAAATGGTAGTAGAAAATGTGGATGAAATGACTTGAATGGATGATGGTGGATGAATTGACATTAGAAACCCCATGTCTCAAAGTGTTTCCTAGATAATACACATTAGATAAAGTCTATGTTGGAATATCAAACCAGATGTAGTTCTCTTAATCCAAGAAGAGAAGTATGATGTAATGTAATATTAACCCATGGATGCCATTAACATAATTAAGTTAATGATTTAACATTATAATTCAATGATGGAGAAAGGATGGAAATTTTGATTTCTTTAGTCCCAATTGAAAAGTGTAGGAGATTGAATAGAAATATTAGGAAATGATCATAGATGATTAATATTCAATAATTAAAAAAGAGATGAAGAGAATACCTTCATTAATGATGATGGATCAAATGATTCAACAACATGGATGAATTGAAGATAAAAATTAAACACATATGATTTATTTGAGAATGTGAGATGGTTTTATAGATGCCTTATGTTTATTTCATTCTTTGCCTTGGATTTCAAATAATAATTCCAACTGAGTAAGAGTTGAGAAACATAAATTTTGATATTGTGCATGACAATATGCACCAAAGGTATAAAAAAACCATGATGACTATCATGTAATATGCATAAGGACTAATAGACTCATAGGGAAAAAACATAGTGCATAATGATATGTAAGATCATAATAACACAATTAGTAATGTGTATAGTGATCCAGACACAAGAAATAATAATAAAGATAAGATATAAAGATATGTTTATAATAATGAAAATGATGTAAGTAAAGCAAAAATAGAAGTAAACAAACACTAGAGAAGTAAGTAAACACCCGTGATGTAAAATATAGTAAATGATTGTACAAACATGTAAGCAAATTACTAAAACATGTAAGTAAATGACAATTTTGGATGTCCTTGGGTAGAATATAACCCTTTGGCATATGCAATGTTTGATAATGCTAAAGTATTTGATGAGTAATCTATATAAGGGATGAATAGGGTATGTAACTAAGGACAATGTATTTTTTAATTATTTTTTGGAATTTTTTATTTTGTATTTCCTAATGTTTTGGTTTTTTATTATGGTTTGTAATATTTTTTTATTTATATGTATATATACAAGGAATACAAGCAAAGGACAAACCATATTATATCAATGAAGAGTAAGTGGTAGGGAATGTAAGGAATACATTATATATGGTGTATGGATGAATAAGAATAGATTATAATTAAGATGATAACTCTAGGGATCACATGAGGTAAGAACCACGTGTCTATTCATCAAAATAACATTGCAAGGATACACCAATAAGCTTCTAATAACATGTCTCAAGATGTTTCCCCTTACTTATCAAGGTCGAAATTAGAATAAGAATGGTTTCATGATAGAAATGATTAGATGGGTTGTAATGTGTTTGGGGTTAAATGGATAAGGAAGGATTTGGATAGATAATGGTATTCAAAGATGGTGCATGATGGTTGATGATGAACTTAGGATGGATTGGGTAGGCATAGGATGGTTAAGTATGCTTTAGGATAACTTAGGATAAGTAACTATGGATGGGTTTAGGGTAAAAATATGGGATTAAAGATGTTTTAAGATAGGTACGGATGGAGGGATATATACCTTTATAACTTGGGGTACATATTGTGGGATGACGGGAGATTCAATAGGTGATAAGGATTTGGGTGTTTGGACAATGGGTAATAGGCTTTGTTGGTTGAAGGACTTTTTTTTCAATATAATATCTTTGTCATGAATGGGATATTTTTAAAAAATGAGATCTTGAGCAAAGATAGGTTCTTCAATAAAGATGGGATCTTCATCAAATTTGGATGTTAAACCATGGTTATCAAAGGTAGGTTAATCAAATATGGATTGGTTGAAAATGGATGTGTCAAAAATGGGAACTTGAGAAATGGATGGAAGGTTATGACCTTGATTTGGAAGTGTTGTGTCTTGATTATGCTCAAAAAAGATATCCTGGCATATCCCCAAGCTATGATTTTTAGACGTGGATACACTTGGATCTACCTTGATGTACCCTTTTTTAATCAAATCTTAGTTATAATGTTTAGTCTTATACAATGGTTTATATAATGACCTTCAATTTTGTGTTAATCACAATATTCATTAGGTTTATACCACTCAAGTTTTAAGACATTTGGATCAAAATATTTGGTGTTTGGATATATGACTACGTTTTTAGTGGCCAATTTTATAAAGAATACATCATAAGGTTCCCCTAAAGGAATGATTTTTTCTTAATAGACATGATAAAACTTTTGATAGGTTATTAGTTTAAAAGCTATTGTAGCTTTGGATATGGAGTGATATTAGATGGTAGTGGTGATAGAATTGGATTCCTTTTGTTAGTGTGATAGGAGATGTTAGAATCAAGACTATAGCTCATAGAAAGGAGACATAGTTCATTTTTAAAAATAAGTTTACTAGTGTTAAGGTGATTTTTATGTGTAATGTTTTAGGATTACCTATCTAGAGAGGTATCTTGATCTTGGAAAGATGGATTTGTGAAGGTTGATAGACTTGAGTCTACTAGGTTTGTGAACAAATCTCAATTTGATTTACTTTGGTTCAATTTTAGGAATGAGTTGGATGCAAAACAAAATGACTGATTTTGATGATTATAAAAAGATTAGTTTTGATGGGCATAGGAGTTGAAAGGTTGATTTGGATGGAAGCTATTTGGATTTGACTGAATTTGGGTTTGATTTGTGAATGGATTTTGGTTTAAATATAGATTTGAAAGTGGTGGTGAAGGTCAATCAAAATTTTTATCTATATTTATGCTAAGGTTGGAACTAGATGGACTGGTGAAAAAGTTTGGGTTTGAGTTTTTGGGTGAATTAGATGTAAAATCAAATGATTGATTTTGATTACTAGAGAAAAGTTGACTTGAAAATTTTGAATGACTATTCAATTTTGGATTTGGTTTATGTATGGATGAGGATGATTACATATTCAAACTTAGATTTGGATTTGTTGGATGATTTATTTGACATTGATTCAAATCTGCATTTGAATCAAAGTTGGTTGGATAGAACTCTATGTTATAATATGGACTATTGGGATTTTGATTTAGGACAAAATTTGTCATGGGATTATTATAGATAGTGATACTTTTTTAAACATGTGATGTTATTAAGGAAAGAGTTGACTCAATAATCAAATATACTTGAAATTAGACTCTAGTAAAGTAAAGTACCAAAGTGACTAAAAGATTGATTGATAACTAAAAACTTTTTAGCTTTTAGAGCGAGTTTTTATTTTTAGGATAGCATTTAAACTAAAAAGAATTTGTTTGAAAATAATGATTTTGCATCATGTGGTAGACATGAGGAAAAAAAAATAAATTATATTCTAAACACTCAAGAAATTGTACAAAAAAGGTGAAAACAATGAAGAAAGGTTGTGAACAATTTTTGAGATTTACATTGTCACTCACTCATCCGTGCTTTCACCTATGACATAATTATTGAATGTGATAGCTATGGAGGATTATACCATTCCCATGGGCCACTGAGTCTAGTTTCAAGGGTCTGTGGAAAGTTTCTTCTTGGTGTTAATAGCTACCTAATGCACCAAAGTTAAAAGGTATAAAGTTTATCCTAGGTTTAAGGTTTATACAAGTTTATCTAAGGGGAATAAATTATGAAAGAATTCAATAGAGTGGATGCACACTATTGGATCTTATCCTAGAGTGCCCAACATAATTTTAGGGGTCCCAGTATGTTGATAATCGATAATATCATATCTTGAGTAATCTATTAAAACCTTAATTATTGGAGCATAAAATCCCACTCACTTCATGGTGTGCTTAAAACACATAATCACTTTAGCAATTAAAACAATTGGGTCTCAATTTATATACCCCACTAGTAAATGGGGTTTGGCCTATTGCATGGTGGTGAAATCCATGGTCAATAGATCCCTTAAGAAAAGAAAAAGAAAAATAGATAACCATTTTTGATTTTCATGTTTTGTCACTAATGTAATGCCAAGGAAAGAGCATATGTGGATATTAATTGGGTAACACAAATAAATTGTGAAAACATTTCTAATTTATAAGTATCATTACCAATCTAGTGCTAATAAAAGAGCATACATGTATTTCACAACCATAAACAAAGATACTAAAAATAAAACTGATGTAATTACTAGAAATTTGGAAAAATAAAAAAACAAGACTGTTAGCAACAAGAAAAATTAACTTTTATAGTGATTTTTCACTGATCATCCCTAGCAAGCATCTTTAAAAAAAGGTATTAGAATATTTGGTTAGACTATAAAATGAGATAATCTATAATGAAAAAGTGAAAAAACATAAAAATAAACCCAAAAACAAGTCTCTGTTATAAAAACATTGTTACACAGTCAAATCGAAAAAGTGAAATTGAAAAATGGCAATGCAAGAAAAACATAGAGAACAAGGAACAAAAAAACATAAAAATCCCATGTTTATAAGATGATTTTCCTACACAAAGAAATAATTTCAATATGACAAATTAATTATTTTAAAATGAAATCACAGTAATATATGCTAAAATCACTGCACACAAAAGTGATTTTGCTGCAACAAATGGCAATTTTGTTGCAATAAATGACAATTTCACTACAAGGTGAAACGATTTAACTCTAAATAAAAATGATTTCATTATTTGGTGACAAAAAATTTGTTTCCAAAAAAATGCTATTAACCTGAAGAAAAAACAAAAAAAAAAGAAAACATAGGAAAAAGGAACAATTTTGCTATTAATTCTTATAATTTCATTTCTAAATCTTCCAAATTCACTATTACATAGGAAAATGTACATAGTCAAATAATAAATTAGTGATAACAACCTATAGTCCATACCATTACTAAAATAATTGATATTTAAATGAAAAATATGAGCATAGACAACAAAAACTAGAAGATAAATGTTATCTAAGTGTAAAATAAGATGATAAGAGGATTGAAAATATGTGGGTAGGTCCCATTGGGTATGATAGAAATTTATGAAATAAATTTAGATGTGCAAATAAAGTAAACTAATTCTAATCTAAGCTAAAATTTAACTAAGCTAGAACAACAAATAAAGAAAACAACAATCAAAACTTCAAAGTTTGAATACAAGACTTCTCCATTATGATGTGTATCTAATTTTATATTTCAAGTATGTGGTGCTCATTACTATAATGCAAAGAGAGAGAAAGAAACATTTTATTCAAAAAAAGGGAGACTTTGATTCATTTTTATTCGCTTTAGTTATAAGATCTCAAGATATTGAAATTGTGATTTTAAATAGGGATGCATGAAAATGGATATTTGCAAGCTTATTTATAGAAGCTTGGAAAAGGATCCAATGGTGGAGGATAATTTGGAATTTTTAAATTCTCCAAGTGATCAACAATTGAGGATAAATCCTCATCCATGAGTCTAGAGATCTTTTCAACTTGGTTGAGAAAAGAGTGGGGTTAGTTAGCTGACTCAACAAGACTTAGTCAATTTTGTTGACAACTCAAGGGAGGAGTCATAAGAGATGGAGAAATTTGTGGATTTGGTTGTGATGAGGGAGAAAAAGGTGGCAGAGGTTTGAGTAGGTGGAAAATATGGATTTAAATATTTAAAATAAGAATTTAAATGTGCATAATTGACTTATTAAAATATGTTGAATTATTCAATTATATTGTTTTGAGAGGAAATGTTATTTATTAATCTAAGAAGAATTATTAATATATTTTAGTGCATTTTGACACTAAATGAAATTTAGGTGTCTACAAATGTAAAGACTTCTTCAGTATCATAATGATTTTTATCTCCTTTTCCCTTATATTTTGTATTTTGTTTATGATAATAAGTTAATCTAACTTGAAATCTATTTGAATATAGATTATATTCTTTATTTCTTAATTCTATTTTTCATTATTTAATCATTGCTACATATATACATGTGATAAATCTATCTAAAATTAGTTATTTACTTATTGTTTTTATCTTTATAAGTTGTGATTTATATTTGAGGATAGGACCTATGGGTATTAACTAGAAAACTTTCATCATCTTTTTGTAATTTTGAAAATAAAGTTATTATAACAGACCCAATTTGTAAAAAGGCTCCTTACATGGAATGGTTATGCATCAACCTATCGAGTCAATGTCAACATACCAAAACCTGGTACATTTAGACCTTAGAGAAGTATTTTATTCATAATATTTTCTTCATTTAATTATAGTTAGAGTCTTAATAAAACCTTCCCTAATTGTTTTTGTGTCAAAACACCCATCAACATTTTATGGTGCTAGATGGAGGCCCCACCCCCCCATTGAGCACAAACTAAATTATAGACAAATTTCAAATAAGGACATTTTAGGAACCTTCATTTCGACATTGAGTTCTATCATAGTTTAAGATGTAAAATAAAAGGATAAATACAAGATCTAAGTCTTTTGGGTCTTATTTAGGGATTTTGGAGCTAAAAAACAATATAAATATGAGATTTAATAAACATAAAATGAAAGCTAAACTGGTCCAATAAGTAGAAAATTTACCTACAACTTTAAATACTTCTTTATTTATCCCATTCTTGTTTCCCCAATATATATCAATGATCAATCCCATGGCTTGGTTTGGCCAAGGTGGGTTCCCTTTGAATGCTTAAGGGATTATGTACAGCTTACTAAAGAACCCAAACAAGTTTTTCCCTAAATTCATAGTTAGAGGACCTCAAAAAAATGAAGAGAATATATAGACATTCAAGGGTGCCCTTATCATAATACATATACAACATGAAGACATTGCCTAGAAGTTGTTTCCTTATTCATTAGGGGAGACTATCTTTTCCTAGTATATGGGATTGTCAAATGGGTATATAACCACTTTGGATGGTCTAAAATCCATCTCTGTAAACCATTTTAGGTTCCCCATTGGTGTTATTATTCTATACCATCATTTTATATCTACTAAGAGATAACCAAATGAACCCATGATTATGTTCAATGATTAGTTTTATAAACTATACAAGAGGTTAAAATATTCCTACATATTAGTAGAGGACTATACCATACATACCTAATTGAGGGCCATATATCATTTGACATCGATGTTCCTTATAATAACCTCAACTACATTTGCCTCCCAATCATTGGCATATAATGAAGTTATGGACATAAAACACTAGATTATACCTCAAGGATATAATACATATGACTTACCTTATTTAGAACAACTAGACACTTATAATTAGGTACCCATGATTAATCAAGCTCTCAACCAAGGCACCATATTAATGAACCCCATCTCAAGAACTTTATATCGATGTCTAAATCTAGTGTCTAATCTAACACCAATGAACCACATTCCTGGTGGTCACCCCTACATGCTTTCAAACCATGTTTTCCCACATATAACTAATAATTAATTTGTCCAAGTCACTTATAATAACATAGATACCATGAAAAGTAATGTTGAATATGTTGCATCTAGTATAAACCCATTGGTAGTACCCTAATTATTTAACAATAAAGTTTCTACCAAGAACACCCTTAATCAATCATAGCCTATTACCCCATCCTTTCAAAAAGCTAATGCACATGCAACAAACCCAAAATTATAAACTATAAATCAGCCAAATCGTGGTATAGGCCCTAAGAGAGATAATCTGAGGAAAATGGTCCAATGATTTTCTAATGATGTAATCAATTTTTATATATAAGGGACTCATAACTCAAATTAATACATAAAAAGCATGCCCCTAGGCAAGAATTTTAATTTAAAAAGGGCTATTAGACAATGGAACACCTAACCCAATAATGGGAATGTTAGAAATCCTCTTGACAATGATAATTAGAAGAAAAATATACTTCCCATGTAGTGAAATTCATAGACATAACTATAGACACTTAGTTTAGAGTACATAACATAGCTGACCATATAGAGACCAATTGTGTCAATTTTATAGTTGCCTCTAACATCTTCCAAAATGAGGTAGATAACATGGAAATAGTGCCTAATGTGGATGATAATCCAAACGAATATGGGGTAAGGCTAGGCACAACATTGGTATTATAGGCCTTTGAAAATCCATTCGAGGATGAAAGTGAACCCAAAGATAGTTTAAATAAGATCTATGATTTCAAAAAGTTATAAAAGGTAAACAACTATCAACTTACAAGTAAATTAGCTAATCATTGACCACCTATAATCCTTTGAATAACATTCAAGTTCCACCTAACATGAACTCAAACAATTATTCCCCCACACCTAAAGGACCTCCCATATGTTATCAACTAAAAAACTATGCGGCATAAACTCCATCTAACAAGTAACAAGAACAAGCCAAACCTGTCTATGACATTATGGAATATTTAAAGAAAACCAAAGCTAACATTACTATGTTTGAGTTACTATAAATGTATAATAAGAGGGAATTAATTTTGAAATAATCATTTAATAATAAAGTCAAAAAATCTATGAAATTTTTTGATGCACATGTTACTTTATATAATTAATAAAATAATACTCCACCCTTTCTCCTAATAATTAGAATATTTAGTAAGAATTTGCATAATTTTTTAGTGGAGTTCGGTACCTATAAGAAAATCATGCCATATGTTATTTTCCAATAGTTGGGTTTTAAACCTACCAAATCTAATTAGAAAGTAATCCAAATGGATAAAATAAGGTGAAGATAGTAGTGGAACTGAATCATATAAACATGTAATTGGCCTCAAACCTAAGTATTCAACAATTCATTTACATCCAAGTGGTGGATATCCTTGATGCTTATGGTATATTATTAAGTAGAGACTAGTTTAAGACACAAAATGATTATATGAGAACCAAATTTTCTCTCATGTGGCTACCAACCTGATCATATTTAAATGAGAACCAAAGATGAAACATATGATTACTATGTATAACCTAACAAATAAGGTCCTCTAAGATGAATTAGATATGGGAGTATACTCATTGGACAAATAAAAATAGACCCATGAAAAAATCTATATTAACATGCTTAGCATGTAAAATAATATAAAATTAGAGGAATTATACCAATTAGATTAAGATAACGTATTTTATCCCTCAAAGATGGTCTCATTTCATGATGTAGTTCTAGCATGTGAGAATTTTAAATATGATGACTTAATTAGGAATGAGGAGTTTTTATGGTCTTCATAAGATGAAACAACTAGTATGGTTAACTCCATTCTTGGTTCTCTCATAAAGGAATTATCCAAAACATCTTTATCATCTAAATGACTTAACATAATCTTGATGGAGAATGACTATGAAAAATAAGGTGATCCTAGGAAGATCTATGTGTTAATCTCAGGCTCTTCTAATGAGGAAAAGATAAATATGGATATACCTATACCTACCCATTACATAAAATATTTAGCTAAAAGACCCTCAGAAACCAAGAAGTAGAGTAGGTTCTCAATCAAAGGTGATAAAATACACCAAGAGGTTAACATTATAACTATGCTTCCCTTTTAAAGGCCATCAATAGGTGTAGTAAAATACGACTTATGTAAATTAAAATGCAATGGTTATATGTCCAAGAATGAGTGTGGTATTGGAGTATAATTAGTTAATCCAATGGGGAAATCCTATCTAGTTGCATACCACCTACAATTTGCTTGTATAGATAATGTGGTTGAGTATGGGGCATTAGTCCATGGACTTTAGTTTTCTCTAAGAAAGAAGGTGAAGAACATTAGAGTAATAGGTGACTCAGAATTAGTGGTTAAAAAAGTGAGGATACATCATTAATGTAATGATAATAATTTTTTAAGATACCAAAATCAAGTCTAGAACTTTATAGAATATTTTGATGCATTTGGCATTTAGACTCTACTCAGCCAAAATAATTACATAGTAGATGAAATAGATACTATTACAAGTACTCTTAATCCTATTATTAATTTAAGGATGAGAAGGTTCTTAATATATGTCATATATACCCCTTAAATCACATATAATATCACTAATTTTCAAGTTTTTAATGATGAGCAACACATATTATATTTCATCACCAATATGAAGGTATTTTAAAATCAAATTATTTATGAGGATGGTCAAGAATACTTTGAACTAGATGAGGATGGGACCATGAATCTAAAGACAAAAAACCTAACAAAGGGATGGTATCACTTGAGATACTTTTTTACATGGATTATCAAAATGAAAATAACAAGTTGACCCCTATTCAAGGCCTGTTTCATGAGTATTACAACTTGGGTGATGCAAATGATCATAAACATGTTTTGCTCGTCATAGCCATTACAGCATAAGAGAATTAGGAAATGGAACAAGCCCTTAGATATTTTAGATACTTTATTTCATGGAGATATGAAGATATAAAAGTCTATTACACCTCCATATTTATACACACAATGCACTTAAAACTAGGAGTTGGGCCCTTAAGAAGATACAAATGTTGATTAATATGTTGTTTGAGCCACTAATATTCAAATAAGTAAAAACATTTCTTAAAGTGAGAATTATATTTATAGATAAGCACTCCTGGTACTAATGAGGAATAATAATGGAGACATTAGAGTTTATGTTGATTTATTCTATTTAAATAAGGCATCTAAAATAGATAACTATCATTTTCCCTCATTAGATGAAGTTATACAAATTGTGAATGGATCTTAACTAATGTCCTTATTATATTGATACTCTAGTTATAATTAGGTAGTAGCCAAATATGAATACCAAATCAAAATGGTGTTCACAACCAAGTAGGGCACCTTCACTTATAAGAGAATGCCTTTTGTTGTCATCAAATTTATGACTAAATTTCAAATGGCCATGGACATAGATTTTGAATATCTTATGGGAAAGTGTATTGTGGTATACATAGATGGATTAATAGTCGTATCCAAACATAGAGATGGACATATCATATATTTTAGGAGATTACTACAAATATGTAGAGATCATGGGATTTTTTTCAACCCAAAGAAGTGTTTATTTGGGATCACTGAAGGGAAGCTATTAGGATATATCATTTATGAGTGTCGTATATCAATATTCCCTAAGAGAATGCAATTTATTATGTAAATATGATTTCCTGACATGAAGAAAGAGCTAAAATAACTTCTTGGTTAGATTAACTTCATGAGGAAGTTCATCTCTAGATTTATATAAATAGTTAAACCTCTAAATATCATGCTAAAAAAGGATGCAAAAATTGAATGGACAAGTGAATCATAGGTATATTTCACCTAGATCAAATAGGCAATGGTGTGAACACTAGTGTTGATCAACCATGATTATACACAACATTTTTATATTCACTCCTTCACTTTAGAGCATTCAAACACTACTATTTTGATACATATAAATAAAGCTAGAGATGAATGACCTGTTTCATTTATGAGCTCTCCTTTAAGGAATGCAAAATTGAGATACACTATGATAGATAAGTATTCCTTTGCACTAACAAGGCTATTAATAAATCCCATCATTTAATTTTTATATAGTAAAGTGTTTCTTATTGTGCTTAACCCAATATTCAAATCCATGTTAATGTATAATAAACTAGGTGTGTGAAGAGGCAAGTGGATGAATATAATTAAATAGTTTGACCTTTAAATTTAGTCATGAATATTTTTAGAAGACAAAGACTCAAAAAAAATATGGAATAAATGGATACAAAGATCACTTTCCATAAGTATAAGATAGAAGACATCAATACTGATTATTGGTATAGGGATGTAGTCCATTATGTACTTAGTTATAATTGCCCTGACCATTTAAATTATAAATAGATAAGGGCATTGCACTTGAAGAGTAACCACTTTATGATCAAATCAGGTGTGCTTTATATAAATAATCACCAAGGAATATATCTATGGTGTATTAATAGATATGAAGTACCAAGTGTGCTTAGTTAATTCATGGAAAATATGTGACTACGAATGGTTTTTGTGATACCATAGCCCACCATTTATTGATATTAAACTATTAATATCCACATATCTTCAAGTATGCACATTCACATGTTCAAAATTTCTGTACATTCCAAACAACTACACATAATCAACATACCCCAACAATTCCTCTATTGCCATTAGTTAAAGCTTGACCATTTACAAAGGAGTATATTTCATGGGATAAATAAAGGAGAATTCATCCATAAGACATAAATTAATTATCACAACCATGAAATACTACACTCATTGGGTTGATGCTCAACCATTCAATAATTACACAATTAACCTAGTTATCCAATTCCTAGAGGAGTACATCATCACAAAGTTTGGTATGCCTTATGCACTAGTATGTGATAATGGACCTACTTTATATTCCTTAAAATTTATGGAATGGGAATATGATCACTAGGTAACCCTAAAATTATATT
Organism: Torreya grandis; assembly: GCA_037957365.1. NCBI lineage: Eukaryota > Viridiplantae > Streptophyta > Pinopsida > Cupressales > Taxaceae > Torreya > Torreya grandis. The sequence continues at coordinate 1,120,672 of JARHVA010004483.1, forward strand.
TTAATTATTATTCACAAGGATATATACAAGTTGAGTCCACTAACAATAATTTGATAAACATAATTAAGAGGACGATGAAAAAGAATCCCTGGAATTAACATAATGTCTTGAAATTTACATTATGGGTTGATAGGATAAGAACTAAATCAAATTCAAGCACTTCTCCTTACCACTTATTTTATGTCCAACACCCTATTTTTATAGTTAATCTTAAGCATTTTTACCTTATAATTCTTGATTGATTATTTGGGAATAAATGACTAGGTAGAGGCCTACATCTTGAATATTATGCACTTGGATGAAAAATGTGATACAACCTTGTCAGACTTCAATAAAATCTATGGCATTTTAAAAAGATGGTTTTAAAAATTATATGAATCAAAATAATTTTGGGTCTCAAACCTTGTCCTTATGTGGGATAAGGTTCATGAAAAGAAGGGATAACACACAAAATTTGATGCCCTATGGCTAGGTCCATATCTAATTTTTGAAATACTGGAATAAAATGATTTCCTCCTAAGGTGCTTAATTGGTAAGGATGTCCTATTTCCAAGAAATGGAAAATTCATCAAACACTACTTACAAGCTTGACTTGTCTTGGGACACCCTATAAATACTTTCTTGTATCTTTTTTGCTTTATTGGTTTCTTTTCCTTCCTATCCCTTGTTTTAGTTTAGGTTTAGTTTTATTGTTTTCATCTATTTGCTCTACTTTTTGATGTTTGGTTTAGTTGTGTGAAATTATTTTTATAGTTGAAACTATTATTTTTACCTTAGGGTTACCTTGATTTTTCAATGTTTGATAAATTAGTGGATGATATGTATGTAGCAAAGATGGCATTTTGATGTATTAATGTGATAATTGTTTTCTAAATGCTTGCATAAACTATTGTATTTTACTTTTATTTTTATAAAAATGAAATCCAATGATTTGAAATGAAACATATGTATTTATAAAGGCTAATTTTCTTATTTAAATACCACAAAATGCATTAAATGAAGATCTAAAACAAAAAATGTAGCATCACCTTAGTTCTAATATATCTTATTTATCATGAGCTTCCTAATTTTCTTGTAAACCCATGGATTTCTCCTCAACCATCCAAAAATGGAAAAGTAAAATCTATTTCAAAATAATTTGAAATAAAATATAAAATCTCAAAATTCTCTTCAAAAGGGTGATCTTGGTAGCCTCCACCACAAGGTTTCTTACCTGGTTAATATTGGAGTAAGGCCTTCTGAATGGACTAGAGGTATCTCTATCAGGGCTATGAATGATTTAATAGTAGTATATCAATCCCTATGCCATTCCCCACTTAATCTAAATTGTAAAATAGATATTCCTTTCAATAATTCCCATCATTTATACAAATCTAGTTTATTGTGGGTACATGCAAAATAATTTAACTAATCACATATTTCACAAATCAATGGTCTTTAGGTAGAATTAGAACTTATTATGTCATGTGTTGGAGTTGAATTTTATGCCTTCACATTTTGATTTTACCTTGGATGATTTATTACATCCAATTATTGTGTTGGAATGAGAACCAAAGATTTTATATTATCAATATACTTAAAAGCATCTCCTAGTAGGAGTCACCATTTGTTGTTGATTACATAATCTGCCCCATTTTTAGTCTAAAAATGGGGACTATATTTTTTATTTGAGTAGGTTGGGTTTGGTTAATTCAGATTTATATTAATAGATGCTTAGCTTTGGAGTTTTTTATTTCTCATATTTTGGTCAATTAATCATCCTTGTGGAATAACCTTAGTTTTCCTTTGAGAATCTTATGAATTTATTAGCACTTTCCCTTGGTAAAAATTTAATTTCATTTGAATAACCCATATGCCTTTCACTTTTATGATAGATTAAATTTGTGGTTGTGCCTAACTCTAATCAAGTGTTACAAAGATCCCATTATACTAAATTAACTAAAATGAGCTCAAAATAGGCTAAGTCCAAGTCAATCAATTCAAATTGATCATGTCTAAAAATCTGAGTTTGATGCCTTATTTATTTATTTTACATTAATCCAAGCGTTGAATATTTTGATTCCCCCAAAACATTCCATGTGTGGCTATCAGAATATTTCTAAGTTCTATGCTAGTTTAATTGAGATGGTGTGAAGATAATTCAAAAATCAAACAAGTAGGATCAGTGGTTAAATGGGCAAGCCTAGTCATCAAAGGGACCTACAAACAAAACTTCATGCCCATTTATCCCATCATGGCCATCAAACTTGAGGTTTAGATGTATATGAAATCTGGATACATAAGCATGAAATAGTTAGTTCTTCACCAATAAAGAGATACATACGTCAAATATGAACCAAACATAAAGAAATAAGTGGTAGGTTTTGGTGAGTGGGAAAATCCCAAGGTAATTGATATGTGATCAAAAAGTGGTTTGCATGGGATTAGAGCATGATAAATAATGTCCATAACTAATAGATTGAGGAAGATTGGTTGTAGATCTTGAGTAAGCTTACACATGTTGGTGGATTTTTTTATTTTATGAGTTGATCAATTTAGTTAGTGGAAGGAGTGTCTTTATTATTTCAAGAAACAATTAGAATCCAAACCTAAGCTTGGACTTAGCATGCACATTTGAGTATGGCATGATTTGGAAGTGAAGACATGGGATTCATTGGAAGAATCTTTAAATTTTTTTATCTTGAGACTAGGGTCCCTTCTATATATATTATATTTCAAAAGCCTTTCACAAGGATGGTTCATTGTAGATTGAAAAACTACACTATGAACCTAGACATTTTCTTCCTTATGTTTTTTATTTCTTTCTAAAATAATATCTCCATTTATCTTATTTTATTTTACATATTAAATAAATGTTTTATTTCACTTTAAATATTATAATCACCTAATATTATTAATAAAAATTCATACCTTGATGTTTGAAAATATATTAAAAGTTTAACTCCATTTTTTGTGCATGTTTATGGTGGTTATGGTATTTTCCTCTTATCTAGTTAGCTTCCTAAACTCTCACACCATCCTTGGGTTGTATTTGTGTTAATTATAACTCAACCAAGGATTGGTTGAAGTGGGTGTGCTCAATAAGACCTTACAAAGACATCTTCAATATCAACAAGATTTTTATATCTTTTCCCTTCTCTTTTACATTTTCTTTTTGATAACAAGTTAATATAGGGTGAAAGCAATCTGAATATACATGTTAATATTGGTTTATTAAATTTATTTTATCACTATTTAAGCATTGATAAATATATAAATGTCATAAATTTGTTTGGAAACTAATTATTTACTTATCATGTTTATCTGAGGAAGCTATGATTTCTATTTAAGGCTAGGACCAATGGGTGTTATCTAAGGAGCTTTCATCTTATTTTTTAATGTCTAAGATAGATTTGTTATAAGAGAATAAATTTATAAAAATTCCCCTTAGATGGAATTTTTATGCATCAACATTCTTATTGAATATCAACATACAAAGATTTGGTACATTTAGACATCATGGAAGCATTTTTTTCAGATGATCTTATGCATTTCAAGATAGGTAGAATATTAATAAAACCCAGCCTAATTTTTGTTATGTCAAAACACCCACAAAAAATAAATTATTCATTCACCCTCAAAAGGTTAGGCATAAATTTTATAGCTAAGTTAACTAAAATTTTAGTTACTGTACTCAATCTCCTACTTTTTTTTATGGATTTGGGGCACTTGATTTGTCTAGTATGCATGAGTTTCTTACTTGTTAAAAAAGGTATCTTATTGAAAAGTCATTTTTTTTATTGAGTCCAATTTCAATTTTATAAGAGTTTATTTTAGGATTTTAATTTTAGTTTACTTATCTTTTAAGTAATGGTCTTAATTGAAATTTCAAGTTATGATTTTTCTTGTCATGAAAGTTTCTTGTAATTGGTTTGTTTTATCTTTTATTATTAATTAAAAAAACCACATGAAGTGTGGCACAATATTTCTTATTTGAATTTTTTTTTCATCTTATTAAGATATGATTTTATTGTAGGTATTCACAAAGGAAAACTAGCAATCTCATGTATTCTAATTTAGAGTTATCTAGTGCAATTATTTTCATCAATCACACTTATGATACTACAATATTAATAACTATTAATTATGGGACATATTTTTTCGTTATAACTTCATTTTAGATTAAATAAAATATTATTATCACTCCACCCATACATTAAAAACATCTATCCTTAGCTTTTAGATATACAAATTTTGATACTAATCCATCCTTTATTTTAGAACCTCCAACATTTGCTACAAAACCTATATAATTTTATCTATACATAATATAAATTATTTATAACATACACCTATTGATTTAAATCCCAAATCCTTTATTGGATAATATTAAACCTTTGTTGTATAACCTAAAATATTTGTTATAAAACCTACATCCTATTTTTTAGAACTATGATGATATCTATAAAATCTAAAGCTTTTGTTGTAAAAGCCATATCCTTTACTAAAAAAGCTAAACCTTTTGATACAACACCTAAATTCGTTACTATAGAACATTTATTTGTTAAAAAATAATGTGAAACCTTAACTTCAAAAACTAGTACATTTATTGTAAAGCCTATAAATGTTATTCAAAAACTTAACTCTATTATTTTAACATAGGATTATTTTGATGTTGTTGATGTATTGAAATTTATAGTTATTGTATCCTAGTTAAAACAAAATAATTGGATCTATAATTTTTTTGGTACTGCTCCTTTTAGAGAAACTCTAAAAGTAGTTAGTTATATTTCCTAAGTGTTATTATACCTAAGTTTTGTAGAATAATGTAAATATTTTAGGAGAAAATATTTTGAATGATACACAAAAATAAAAATGGTGATGCACTAGAAAAATAAGTGTTGATTCTTTAACCTTATAAACATATAATTATCACTATTAAATAAAGGAAATGAAAACAAAATAAATAAATAAATAAATATATTGAAAGATTCAAGATGTAATTCAAATATGGCCATGGAGTTATACTCGCAAGACAGGAGATAGATGGTAGATGAAAAAAGAAATAAAATATTTCATAAATTGTAAAAATTATGCATAAAATACATTCTATTTCAATAAGAAGTCTTATAGTCATATTACACAACAAAAAACATAGGATTTATATCTAAATTACAAGAATGTATGGAATTAGAAAATCCAAGGAATAAAATTCATGTTCGAATGACATTAAAACAACATATAAAAGATAGGGACGAGAAAAAATAAGGAAGATAAATCATTATATATATACTCATGGCCATAAGTAAAGGGTAATTAATTGTAAAATTCCTATTTTTTTATAATTTTATTCTTGCATCTTCTTTCTTATTTAGTGGCTTAATAAACATCCCAATTTGTCCAATGATGTCAATACTTGGAGTTGTACATTACAATAAAGTTTAAATTTGTGTTTACTTAACATCTAATTATATAGAGAGAAGAGATATCCTTTTGAATGTTAAAATAATGTTTACCTCCATGTTTTCTTTCCCATAAATACTTCATAATAAATATTTTTCATAAATATTTGGATTAACATGCTCCTTCTAAAAATGAAGGGAGTGTTTTAAAATTATAATACCATTATGACTTTTATTATATATTTATTATTTTATTATATTTTATATCTCTTATACAATTAGGTTGATGCCAATTTTAAATAAAGCCTTTGTTTTTGTATTTAAATTTTATATTTTAGCCTTCATAAAAAAATGAAACTTAAATTGAACTATTTTCTAAAATAAAATTTTGACTTAATATATAAATGGAGCCTAGTGCCAATATTTTTAAACTGGTTAGTTTTCAAAATGATGGAAAACTATGTTGGTTGAATATTTTGTTGACCAGCGTACTGATAAACAAAATTGGTCTGATCATCCAAAGTAGGAAGATTGGTCAGCGAAATGTGTAGGTTTACCACATCAAAAGGGGACTAATCTCTCCTCTCATCAAGGGGAGGTTCCCTATAGATATGCTATATACATAAATATAAAATAATACTCAAGGGTAGGATAAACCATCCATCTCTCTTTTTTCAGAGATGATGCGTATAAATGAAAGGAGAAATCTTAGGGATAATGATAGAAAGCACTCCTCTTCTTTCAGATGTTCCACTCAACAAACCACAAGAATCTTCCTGGTAGTAATTGCAAAATGTAACCAAGGTCATAGTAACCAGGAAATTGAGATGTAGCACAAAGTCTCCTCCTGAATTGCCAAAGAGTGAGATACGAAGGACAATGAGGGCACAAAGTCATCCTAAGGTCCTTTACATAGAAACAAAAAGAAAATACACTAAAGGCAATTGTGGGGGCACAAAGTCTCTCCATAGTTGCCTTCAGGACACCTTCCTAACTACTTTCACTAATTTTGCTTATGGAATTAAAGGAATAGAAAATATATTAAGGAAAAAGACATAAGAATAGTTTCCCCAACAACAAAGATATCACAGCACAAAGTTTGAAAAGTCACTTGCTTTCTTATTCTAATAACAAAATATGATCAACAATCTGAGCTCAACATCTTAGTAATGTCTTTCATTTTTGGTAGAGTTTTGTTTCTGATAATCAAAGAGAGAGATCCCTCTCCTCTCAATAAAAGAGTGTCCCTTATATAGCCTCTTCAAGAAGGACTTGGGAATAGTAACACATCATGTTGAATTGAATTTTGTTAAGAAGACATGCTGGAATTTAGGGGCATTTACCCATTTGCTTTTCTCAATACAGAGAAATGGGTCATGCTATTGAAAGTTTGCATGTTTCAATATCCACCTGGCAATCTACTTCTAGAAACATATCTGATGCACAAATGTTTCTGGTCATTCCTCCTTTTCTAGTTATTTGAATCAGGTCCTCGATTCAGTTTGATGCTCTATTCCTTAGTCACTTCTTGCTAGTCTTTTGAGAACCATGCGGAAGATGACACTTGGTAGCTTCCACTGCATTTGATACTATCTGAATAGATGACATGTGGTGGCTTCTATTATGACTTTGAAGATGACATGTGGCAGCATAGCAGGTTTCCTATTTCTTTGGATTTTTCTTTCAGAGGAAAAAGTCTGAAGAAATTATTTCATACAATTTGTCTGAAGGAATTATCTCTTTTTCACTTTTGCTGAGGGAACTTTTTCAAAGGAAATCCCTTTCCTCTTTTGGCCTTTGAATTGGTCCATTTGCCCCCTTCTTGCCCTCTGCAAGGTCTATTTGAGCTCAAAATTAGCCTTTCAAGTTTTTGTAATGGTTCACTTTGGCTTTTGAGTGTCTTCCAAAAGGGTTATTTGTCCCTTGGAAATTTTCCTTAGTCAATTTTATGTGAATCTTAAATTGTGACACATAGTAGCATCCACTGTGAAATAGGTAATGATACGTGGTGGCATCCATTGGACTTTTAGAAGCTTTGGATGCCTTTCGAGTGTCTTGTAGAAGATGACACATGGCAGCTTCCACTACATTTCAAAAACACTATAGAACCATGTGGGATTAATTTTAGATTCAAGCAGATGATGCCACTTGGTGTGTTCTACTTAACTTATAGAGGACACATGGCAGCATCTACTACTCTATGAAACAAAGTGAAATGAGGCTCAGAAGATGACACTTGGCATCATCCACTGAGTTCTATCAGGTTTTTGTTTCCTTCCTTAGTCACTTTTTCCATAGAAATTCCCTCCGCAAGGGCACTTATGTCTTTGATGCTTGGGTCACTCCTTTGAACTTGTTGCTTGAACTAACTAATTGAACTGACTTTGGTTCAATGGTTCATTCCCTTTTTTCTATTGACTGCTTGAACTAAGATTCTTTGAAACAAGCCTCATTTAACCATTTGAACCTTGAACCCATTGAACCTTTTGAACCTTGAAATTGTCCTAAAAATGACTAAGTGTCAGAAACTTGTTCTTTTGATTGAACTTACCTATAGAAGCCTTTGAACCTGTTGAACCATTAGTTCGTCACTTCTTTGTTCTTTCTAAGCTCTTTGATCTTCATCGCATTAGTTAAACCTTTGAACCTGTGAACTCATTGAACCCTTTGGTTCAAGGTTAAATGGTTCAATCAGTTCATTATTTTTATTTGGCTAAGTCCTTTTGATCTTTTTGAACCAAATGCATTGAGCCATTTGGTCATTGAACCTACTGAACCATTAAACCCGTTGAACCTTTGAACCAAATTTGTTCAATGGTTCAAAGGTTCAAACCTTCTTCTCTTTGATAAGTGTTTTGAAGTTGTTGAACCTACTTTGAAATTACCTAAGTGTTGAGAGCTTGCTTATTTCCTACAGAGTCTTTAGAAATCAACTTGTGAAGCATGTAGAACTTGGCCTATAGAGTCCATAGATTTTCTTCCTACAGAGTCCATAGATTCAACCCTGCAAAGTCCATAGATTCAACCTTGCAGAGTCCATAGATTCAAGCCTACAGAGTCCATAGAGTTTTTAGAAGCTTGAAAAATGAGGAATTTGAATGCTCAGAACAAATTTTGAGAAGGGAAGAGCTTATTTTGGTCTGTTGAACCAAAATAGTTCACATGTTGTCCCAAAAATGAGAAGTTTGTTTTTGGGGACAACAGTTGGCTGTAGTTGGGGAACTTCTATCAATTGTAAAAAAGAATTGAAGGGAGTAGAATCTAGAATCTCTAGTGTCTTCATGTGTACCATTGGATTATAGAGTCGTGTTACCTAGAAATGGAAGGCATAAAAAATAGAAACAAATAAAACAAAATAGAATTAAAAACTATACAAATATACATATATATAGATGAAATGATCTGATACTTTAAGAGTTGTAGTGTTTTAGATGCTGCCCACTACGAGGTAGACAAAAGAGTGTGCCATCTTGATATTTCAGTAGAAAGATATTTTCACCATTATGTTCATGAATTATAAATGGGCCTCTCCAAAGGGAGTCAAACTTTCCATGCATACCTTTTGGTTCTCTCCTTTTGTCCCATAGTAGGACTTGATCCCCAATCTAGAAATCATGATTGTTGGCCTTCTGGTCAAAGAGTTTCTTTACCAGACTTTGATGAGCACCAATTCAGTCCACCACCATAGTTCTCTATTCATCCAGTTCAGTCAGGCACATGATTCTCTTATCAAGATAGATTTCATATGTCTGATCCTCAATTACCTTTGCCAATTTCAAGGCTATAAATTCTAAGGTGATTGGTATCTCAACATTGATACAGTAAAGAAGTTGAAAAGGAGACATACCAATTTCCCTCTTTCGTGTGATTCTGTCTACCCATAGAGCATCAACCAATGCTTTATGCCATGTCCTTTGATTGTCATCTGCTAGCTTCTTGATAATAGTTACCAGGTTCTTATTGCTTGATTCAACTTGTCCATTCCCTTGTGGAAAATAATTAAAATAATGGGAGAGTGTAATTCCATAATGGAAATAGAATTGTGTAATCTCCTGGGAAGTGAAACAAGCTACATTATCAGTAACAATTTTGGTTAGAACTCCAAACCTGGAAATGATATTTTCCTTAAGGAAATTACATACAACTTCTAAAGTAGCATGCTTAGTTGGGATTGCTTCTACCCACTTGGTGTTATAGTTAGTTGTTGTAATGACCTAATCATGTCTAGCACTTGAAGTTGGGTTTATAGTCCCAATAAAATCAATCCTCCATTGCTAGAAAGGTTCTCCTATGATCACTAGCTTGAGAGGTAGGGCAGCTAACTTGGGTCTTCCAACAAATTACTGGTAGAGTTCACATTTTCTCACACACCATCTTGGAAAAGATTTGGCCAGTAATACCTAGCTCACAAAATCTTGTGAGCAGTTACAAGAGCAAAAAAATGTCCTCCACAGGATAGATTGTGGAAAGATTTAATAAGTTGGCTTTGTTTCTCTTTGTCTACACAATGAATGAATACTCCATCTATGCTTCTCTTGTACAAGCTGTTATCTCAAAGGACAAAATTGGTAGCTTTCAACTTGATAGTCCTCCTTTCTTTATAAGACAAATGAGTAAGACATTCACCATAAGTAAGGAAATGAGCAATACCTAAATACCACTTATTGGTAGTGGAGACAAAATGGATTGTTGGTGTGTCTTCCACTTTAGCTTCTACATGTTGTGTATCTTCTGCCTCATTGTCAGCAATTAATTGGCATAGGCCTTTTCCCCTGACCATCTTTGTTGGCTTGATGTCTAGATCAAACTCTTGGATTTTTACAATCCAATTTCCTCTTTTTGTTTCAAACTCATGCTGAGTCAATATGGACTTGACTGTAGTGTCAGGAACTAAGGCAATAGTGTGTTAATTCAGGATATAGAAGTGGAAATGTTTAACTGCTTTCACCACTACATAAGCATGCTTCTCTACATTTGAATACTTCATCTCATGGGTTTTGAGAGGGAAACTCTTGAAAGAAATAGGAGATTCCATACATTCCTTGTCTTATTGAACAATAATTGTTGAAAGCATGTGTTCAGAAGCATATTTATATATGATTAAATCTTTGTTATAATCTAGACAAACCAAGGTAGGGGTATGGGCAATGGCAGTCTTGATATCCTAAAATGCTGACTTGCCTTCTTTAGTCCAGTTGAAGTTGGTCTTCCCTTTCATCATGTTCATAATGTGTCTAGTCTTCTCAGTAAATTCATGGATGAACCTCCGTAAGAAATTCACATTTCCAAAGAAAGAGTGAACAACATTTTTACTTGTAGGCAAATTAAGCTCTTGAATAGACTTGACTATATCTGAGTCAATCTTTATGCCTTATTTAGACACAATGTGTCTGAGGAGTTTCCCCTTTGTTACTCCAAAAATAGACTTCTTAGGGTTCAAGGAAATACCATTCTAGTGGCAGCGCTCCAGCACTTATTGTAAGTGGCGTACATGATTAGAATGGTGCTTTGAAAAAATGGTTAAGTCATCAAGGTATACCACTATGAATTTACCCATCTCATCTTTGAAATCTAGGTCCATTTCTCTTTGAAAGGTGGCACCAACATTTATCAAGCCAAAAGGCATTCTTCTATATGCAAATGTACCCTAAGGTGTGGAGAATGTAGTCTTGTGTTGGTCTGTTTCACCGAATTCAACTTGATTATATTTTGAGAAGCCATCTATCATTGATAACATCTCTGTACCTATCACTATTTAAAGCACTTGATCCATAATTGGCAAAGGGTAATTATCTTTCAAAGATGTTTGATTCAGATTCTTGAAATCTACACAAATGCAAATTTCACCACTCTTTTTCCATACAGTCACTATGTTTGCAATCCATGTGGAATGATGGATTGGGAAGATGATTCTAGCATTTAACATTTTTTTTATCTTAGATAGAATTTTACCTAATATTTTTGGATTGTACTATCTATATTTTTTCTTATAGAGCATTGAGTCAGCCTTGAGAGGAATGTCAAGGCAGATTTCATTAGGTCTGAGAGACTTCAAGTCGTCAAAATAATATGCTAAGACATCCATGTATTGATAGAGTAAAGTGGTGAACTTGAATCTTTCTTCAGGGGTTCAAAACTTACCAATATTAACCATCTTGGGATTTTCTTTAGTAGTCAAATTTACTTGATCGAATCTTTGAGAGAAACTTGAATTTGTTTATTGTTGTTTGATGAATCTATCATGCTTGTCAAACAGTTTCTCAAGAGAAACCAGGCCTTTGGAAATTTTATTTCCTTTCAGCTGTAAGAATTCTTCATTTATATTTGAACTAGATTCAGAGGCTAATTCATACTTCTGAGATTCACTACCTTCAAAATATAGTTGTTTGAAATTGTCTTTTCGTTCTAGGAAAGCAATGATTTGATGATCATCATTGAATACTTGCCAATGATCAATATTATCAGGAACACTTGGTCTATATACTAGCTCAATAGTATACCTATTTTATTTTCAATCTGAGTGAGGAACTAAGAGAGTTCCTGAAATAGAAAGTGCATTAGCTCTATCATTAGATTCCCTAGGTATGGCAGAAATGTTGAAAATATCAAATCTTTCAATTTGGTCCCAAACTAGGTTGCGGTAGTGGCATAATCTTTCATTCTTGGTTTGGTATAGATTTCTCACCTAAAAAAACACTAATTCAACATCCCCTTTGGCATAAATAAACTTGATGCCTTTATCTTGAGCAGCCTTCAATCCAAGAAACAAAGACTCATATTCAATTGTATTGTTAGTGTTGCTAGATTTTAATTTGTAAGATGAAGGAAACATATCTCCTTGAGGAGATATCAACATAATCCCATCTCCCAAACTAGTAGAGGAGTAGCTACCATCAAATTCTAGAGTCCATACCTCATCAGATACTGATTTTTCTTTGGATTTTCCGTCATTAGAGAGGGAAGATCCTTCTTCATTTGTATTGCAACCTACTAGTTCTTGTACTATTCTAGTTGAACTAGTTTTTGGGTTGACACTTTCCAGAATTTTATTAGATTCTTCATGCACTTCATTTGTAAATAGGAAGTAGTTACCCATACCTGAAGATTCAAAAAGAATTTGAGCTTCAGGGGCTGATGTTTGAGTGACAATATATTTTGATTCCTTTTCTGGAAGTAGCCTCTACATGGTGTCTTTGATAGGGATCCTTGCTTCAGATAGGTCCATGCTCAATTCTCCACCAATATCCTTGCAAAAATTTAACCTAAGTAGGATACCATAGGATGCTAGAGCATTAGCCACCATAATTGTCATCTTGATTCTTTTGTCTAGAAAGGCTGCAAATGCAAATTAGGCATCCTTGATTTGTCCCAGTAATGGCACTTGCTTGTTCTCCATGGAGAAACATCTTCCAAATTTCTTGGTTAATGTGAGATCAAGAGATTCAGCTACTTTAACAAGCATGACATTATCAGATTCGCCTGATTCTATAATATAATTACTTAGCTTGTGACCATTTATTAATAGAGAAACATAGAAAGGTTCTATTTTCCCAGGGGTAGCTAGAGGAGTAATGACAAGATTATTTGGAATGGGCATGTTCTTTGGGGAATTAGGAGTTGCTTTCTTAACCTCTTGTCTTATAGGGATGGTTTCATTCTTGACACATTGGACTAACTTATCGAATTGATCGAGATTGGACTACAAATATTAAAATTTAGACATTTGTATTTTTGTCTTTTTGACATGATCGATTATGTCAAATGGTTGAATTGAGCTAGGTACAGAGGAAGGTATTTCAACCTTATAAGTTTAGGAGGGATGGGAGGAGGGCTGGTTAGCAAAATTAAAGTAGAAGGTGAAGGTGAAATTGATGTACTTACCTTTTGGGTGATCATCAGATCCTTTAACTAGAAAGGTAGAGTGGTTCCACGCTTAGCAATTGTAATTACTGGTTGAGGTTGCTCCTCTATCTTCCATTTATTAGCTTGCTAGATTGATTGGTTTTTGGACCTGGTAAACACTGCATATGATCCATCAAAATCTTCTCCTTTGCTTATGGGTTCATCCTTGTAGTTCATGAAACCAATGTGGGAGTCGCCAGCTGATTCTTCTTAATTTTCTACAAGGAGATCAACGTAATTTTCTTGATTCAATTTAGGCTGGAAAGAGAACTCTGGTTCTACTTTAAGATATCCCATTGCTAAATTAGTTGGAGGAGCTTCCAAGGCAAGTTTCCCTTATGGGGGAGGAATATGATTTTGTTGTGCTTGATTCCTGGTAGCATTGCCCTGATATGACTAATTTGGAAATGTCCTTCTTGGCATATATCTATATGAAGGAGTAGAAGACATTCCTTAGACCATTTTATTTTTGATATCAAGTAACTCATTTGCCAACTTCTACACCATTAGATCTGTTGTGCCTATAGATGAATATTTAGAAGATGATGAAGGTCTATTTATATTTGGATCTCTTTTTATCTTCCCTGCTAAGATAAGATCATCTTCTACCTTAGTGGCCAAATGTTGAGTTGTAGCAAGATATATTTGACCAACATGTCTCAAAATAAAACTTACTTTAGGTAACTAATAATTAATGAAGAATAATTTGAGATTCTCAGCTGTAGGTTGAGCAATTTTAGGATTTTTGTCCCTTAGTTTCTCAAACATGGCTATGAAGTCCCTCATTGGTTCATGAGGCTCTTTTCTCATCTGTTTGAGTTGAGCCAGAAACACATGTGCATCTTTTGTAGGTTTGAATCTGGCTTCAAAATTAGCTTTGAGGGTATTCCAATTAGTTACTAATTGAGCTTGTAAATGATAAAACCAATCTGCAGCAGCACCTTGTAATGTTTTTACAAATACCCTGATTGCTACATCTTCAAATTCTACTCCAATTATGCCACAAGCTATGTTGAAGGCTGTAATGTGTTCATCAAGATGAACTTTCCCATCACCATAGAATTTGGGGAAATTCTTCCTTGAATTGTGTGGGAGCTCATGTAGAGGTGGAGTAAGATTGAGAGGACCAAAAGAATTACCCCAAGGGCCTTGAGCTACCATTATAGGATTATGAAAAGGAGGAATAAAAAACCTCATAGGGGTAATTATGGGCAAAGCTTTATTGACAGCACAAGTAGATACTTCATTTGGCAATGGAGACTGAACTTTAGTAGGAGGAAAGCTCTTGGTTCGTTGGAGGTGAGATGGTGAAGGAAATAGATCAAAATTACTTTGATGTACCAACTCAAATACAGGGTCAACAATACCTTTAGCCCTTTAGCTTCATGTATACCTAGAATTTGCCAGATTGTGAAACAAAAATGGAAAAGAATTGACCTTGCTTTAGATTGAAGCTTGAGGCTTTAAACTGTGCATTATTTCCCAGTTAGAGTGGAGGTGAATGGTAAGGTTATAATAATAATGGGTAAAACATAGAAATTGAATAGAGTCTATAATGGATAATGGTAGAGACTGATTCCATCTAAAACTTGAGGTTTTGAAATGCACATAACTATATCCCTAGTGGAGTCACCAAAAACTATTGGTTGAACATTTTGTCGATCAGTGTATTGATAAACAAAATAGGTCTGATCATCCAAAGTAGGAAGATTGGTCAGCCAAAAGTGTAGGTATACCACATCAAAATGGGACTAATCTCTCCTCTCACAAAGGGGAGGTTCCCTATAGATATGCTATATATATATATACAAAATAATACTCAAGGGTATGATAAACCATCCATCTCTCTTTTTGTAGAGATGATGCATGCAAATCAAAGGAGAAATCTTAGGGATAATGACAGAAAGCACTCCTCTTCTCTCAAAATTACCATTTAACAAACCACAAGAATCTTCCTAGTAGTAATTGAAAAATGTAAGCAAGGTCGTAGTAACTAGAAAATTGAGATGTAGGACAAAGTCTCCACCTGAATTCCCAAGAGTGAGATATGAAGGACAATAAGGGTACAAAGTCATCCTAATGTATTTTACACAAAAACAAAAAGAAAACACAATAAAGGAAATTTTTGGGGCACAAAGTCTCTCCACAGTTGGCTTTAGGATGCCTTCCTGACTACTTTCACTAATTCTGCTTATTGCATTAAAGGAATAGAAAATATATTAAGGAAAAATACATAAGAAAAATTTCACCAACAACAAAGATATCATAGCACAAAGTCTAAAAATTCACTTGCTTTCTTATTCCAATAACAAAATATGATCAACAATCTGAGCTCAAAATCTCAGTAGTGCCTTTCAATTTGGGCAAACTTTTGTTTTTGATAATCAGAGAGAGATCCCTCTCCTCTGAATAAAAGAGAGTCCCTTATATAGCCTCTTCAAGAAGGACTTGGGAATAGTAACACATCATGTTGCATTGAATTTTGTTAAGAAGACATGCTAGAATTTAGGGGCATTTACCCATTTGATTTTCTCAATGCAGAGAAGTGGTCCACGATATTGAAAGTTTGCATATTTCAATATCCACCTGGTAGTCTACTTCTAGAAACATATCTAGTGTGCAAATGTTTTTGGTCATTTCTCCTTTTCTGGTTAATTGAATCAAGTCCTCGATTCAATTCGATGCTCTATTCCTTAGTCATTTCTTGTTTGTCTTTTGAGAATCCTACAGAAGATGACACTTGGTAACTTCTACTACATTTGATACTATGTCTCAATAGATGACATGTGGCAGCTTCCACTATGACTTTGAAGATGACACATGGCAGCATACCAGGTTTTCTATTTCTTCAAACTTTTCTTTTTGAGCAAAAATTTAGAAGGAATTCTTTTGAATAGTTTTTCTGAAGGAATTGTCTCTTTGTCACTTTTGCTAGGGGAACTTTTCCAAAGGAAATCCTTTTTCTCTTTTAGCCTTTGAATTGGTCCATTTTCCCCCTTCTTGCCCTCTACAAGGGTTGTTTGAGCTCCAAATTAGCCTTTCAATTTTTTTCAAAGGTTCACTTTGGCTTCTGAGTGTCCTCTGAAAGGGCTATTTGTCCCTTGGAAATTTTCCCTAGTCAATTTTATGTGAATCTCAAATTATGACACGTAGCAACATCTATTGTGAAATGGGTAAGGACATGTGGCAGCATCTGTTGAACTTGTAGAAGCTTTGGACACCTTTTGAGTGTCTTGAAGAAGATGACACTTGACAACTTTTGCTACATTTTATAAACACTATAGAACCATGTGGGATTCATTTTAGATTCATACAAATGATGCCACTTAGTGTGTTCTACTTAACTTACAAAGGACACGTGGTAACATCCACTACTCTTAGAAACAAAGTGAAATGAGGCTCAAAAGATGACACTTGGTAGCATCCACTGAGTTCTATCTAGTTTTTATTTCCTTAGTCCCTTTTTCCATGGAAATTCCCTTCGTAAGGGCACTTGTGTCTTTGACGCTTGGGGCACTCCTTTTAACTTATTGTTTTAACCAACTAATTGAACCAACTTTGGTTTAATGGTTCAATGGTTCATTCCCTTATCTCTATTGACCTATTGAACCAAGATTCTTTGAAACAAGCCTCGTTGAACCCGTTGAACCTTTTGAACCTTGAAATTGTCCTTAAAATGACTAAGTGTTGAAAACTTGTTCTTTTGATTGAACCTGCTTGTAGAATCCTTTGAACCTGTTGAACCATTAGTCCATCACTTCTTTGTTCTTTCTAAGCTCTTTTATATTCATCACACTGGTTAAACCTTTGAACCTGTGAACTCATTAAACCCTTTGGTTCAAGGTTCAATGGTTCAATTAGTTCATTCTTTTTATTTGGCTAAGTCCTTTTGATCTTTTTGAACCAAATGCATTGAACCATTTGGTCATTGAACCTGTTGAACCATTGAACCCATTAAACCTTTGAACCAAAGTGGTTCAATGGTTCAACAGTTCAATGGTTTAAGCCTTCTTCTCTTTGATAATTGTTTTGAAGCCGTTGAACCTACATTTAAATCACCTAAGTGTTGAGATCTTGCTTCTTTCCTGTAGAGTCCATAGAATTCAACCTGTGAAACCCGTAGAACTTGGCCTGTAGAGTCTATAGATTTTGTTCTTGTAGAGTCCGTAGATTCAACCCTACAAAGTCCATAGATTCAACCCTGTAGATTTCATAGATTCAATCCTGTAGAGTCTGTAGGTTTCTGAGAAGCTTGAAAAATGAGGAATTTGAATGCTCAAAATAAATTTTGAGAAGGGAAGAGATTATTTTGGTCTATTGAACCAAAAATAGTTCACATGTTGTCCTAAAAATGAGAAGTCTATTTTTGGGGACAACAAACTACAGGGAATATTGTAACCTATTTGATGAGAAATGATTTATTTTTAATCTAATGCAATAATGATGAAGACTATACAAACATTCTTGTTGGTGGTCCCTGGTTTTTGGGAAAGTCTAGCTTATTTAAAAAAAATTGAAACCTGAGTTTGACCTAGAATAAGAAAGAATTAATCTCATACCCATCTAAATATATATTCTTTGCCTACCTTTTGAATTATGGGATGAGTATGCATTCATCAATATAGCCATAATGATGGTATATTTGATTGATTTTGAATCCTCCATAAAAACAAAACTTGTCTAGTTCATGTAAGGTTCTACATTAATGCTTTTATGGACCAAGATATTCCTTCTTCCATTGTGTTAGATTCATCTAATGGTGAATGGATCCAAAATATTAAATATGAAAACTCAGCTTTAAAATGTGATTGTTGTCGAAAATTAGGACACCCATCTAGATAATGCCCAACTTTCATTAAATAAGGAAAACTATTGTCTTTAGAAAGGATAAGAAACAATAGATGTAAAAAGAAAATAAACCACAACCCTTAGTAGCACCTCATTTCTCCCTTGTCCCACAGAAAACACTTAAGGCTTTAATCAAGCACTCACTTGAGATCATCTTAAGAAAAACACTATTAAAATCATCATCCCTAGTTATATCAAATGGTAGGAACACTTTTATTTTGATAAAGGTTTATGCATTACAACCTATTATATCCTTAGTTAATTCCCAACAATTTTGAATCACTATCAATAAATTTTAATGTATCTAATCCTAAGAGGAAGATGAATATAAATAGAAAAAATATTCCCTTATCAAATCCATGGATCTCAAAATTCAAGAACTAGGTGAAGTAAATTCATAAAATCAATTAGATCACTCTACACTTCAGATACTCTATCATGATTTAACTTCTTTGGTTATTATAAGAAATAAGGAAAAAGAACCATTCACACCTCAATCAAAAAACAAGACTAGACATTTATTAAATTTTGGAAGTATGGCAAAAAGGGGTAGTCCAAATAAATCTGAAACAAGGAAAAATCAATTAATGTAGGACATAGAGGATGGTCATCAATTTATAATTTGGGATAAATTCAATAGGCCAGTTATAATAAGTTGTCATGAAAATAATTAGCTAGAATATGAGAGGTATGAACCACCATAATAAACATCAAATGTTTATTGATCTTAACAAAAATAATGTACCTTCCATTATTATAATTCAAGATACTGAAATGTAGGAAAATAACTTAAAAGAAATTAAAAAATAAAGTCTAGTTAGGTGCCAGGATGGCCACAGTTAATTCAATAGGAAATTCTGAAGGCATTGCTACATTTTGGGATAGAAGGTTTATTATCATAAATATAATCATTAAAATTCCACATCAACTTTAAATCCATTATTTTGATAAAAATATAAATATTCTTAGATTCTTTCAAACATTTATGCTCCTAATAGTCCTTCCTCTCACAAAAAATTATGGAATGATCCCACTAATTTCAAGGCAACTTGTAAGAATTATCTCTATATAATTATGGGTGATTTAAATACTCCACTCTACCCTAATAAAAATAAAGGAGGAACCGAAAAATTTTATGATAGTATGGAGGATCTTTCAAACTTTATTTCATGCAACAATCTCTTTGACACACTTTTTCATGGTATCCCTTTTACCTATACCAATAGGTGCTTAGGGGAGAATTTGATTCAAATTTGATTATATTGAGTTCTTGTTGATTCTAACTAGCCGATGACCCATGATTTCCATCTCTCTTCCCTACCTCACATAGGCTTAGACCATAATCCTATTTATCTATCATTGGAGCCTAATCTTAACCAAGGAAGATCTCCCTTTAGATTCAATCGCATGTGGATTTCTCTTTTGAAACTTAATGATAGCATCCATGATTGGTGGGACATTGATATTTAAGGCACTACTATATAGAAGATTTCTCAAAAGATAAAAAATGCTTAGAAAAACATTAAGATATGGAATCATAATTTCTTTGAAATCATCTTCTATCAAAAGGAGAAAATTGAATCTGATCTTACAGGTTTAGAGGAATAAATATCCAATAATTGGATGACTAAAGGACTCTACCTAAAGCAAAAAATTATTCTAAGTGAACATCATAACATTGTATCAGATGAAGAAACATTATGGTGCCTAAAATATAGAGTGATCTAGCTCAATGAAGGGGATCAAAATACTAAATATTTTAATATTTCCACTCTAAAGCATATAAATAAAAACATAATTAAAAAAATTATTTGTGAAGATGGAGATGTCCACCAAGAATTAGAAAAAAAGAGGAAATGATCAATTATTTCAAGAATACATTCACTTCTAATAGAACTCTTAATACATGTAGTTCTTAATCTTTCCTTCTACCAATTCCTAGTCTTATTACCAATTTGGATAATTATAGCATTCTCAAGAAAATCACTGAAGATGTGAAAAAGGTAGTTTTTCATCTTCAAAATGATAAGGCACCTGGGCCTGATGGATTTCAAATTTATTTTTTCCAAACATTCTAGGAAATTTTCATATTAGACCTTATTCAAGCTTCATCTGAATTCTTTTCAATAATAAAGATGCTATGGGATTTCAACAATATTTTCATTGTATTAGTTCAAAAAATTGTTGGAGTATCTACTCTAAAGGACTTTTTCCCTCTCAGTTTATGTAATGTTATTTACAAAATCTTCACCAAAATTTTAGTTCTTTGACTCCAACCTCTTATGGAAAAAATCATCACTCAAAACCAAGGTAGTTTTGTTCATGGGAGGCAAATCCAAGATGGCATCCTTGTTTTTCATGAAACTTTGCATTTAATGCATTTAAGTAAAGAGGCTAGTATGATCCTCAAGTTATACATGATGGAATGGTTTTATCTTGGCATGGTTCTTTAGAGATATGGATTTAATCATTTAATATGCAAAATAATCTTTAATTGTGTTATCAAAACTATGTTTTCTATTCTCATCAATGGTTATTTGGATGGTTACTTCAATAGTAATAAAGGCTTCAGACAAGGGGACCCACTATCCCCATTTCTATTTATTATTATTGTGAATACACTCAGTAGGAGTTTTTTTGATGCTCAAGCTAAAGGAATAATTAAAGGCTTTCATTATATTGTAAGAATTCCTCCCACTCTACACCAATAGTTTTTGGATGACATCATTGCCTTAGCTTCTACCTCCATTAAATAATCATTAATATCAAATATTTTCATCTTAGATATGAGGATTTATCCATGCCAAATATCAATTTTGAGAAAAGCATTCTTTTTCTCCTTATCACTTCAATTCTAAGATAAGATAAAATTACAAGAATTTTAGGCTACACTATCAAATTATTACCATCTTGTTATCTTATCATGCCTCTCTTCACTATAAATATGCCCACTCAACTCTGGAATCCTCTCATAAAATGATTCTTTAAAAATTTTATTGGTTGGAAAGGTGTTTTGTTATCTCAAAATAGAAAGCTTGTGCTACTTAAATTTGTTCCTCAAAGTTTCCCTATTTATATATTATCCATTTTATGAATTCCTTCATTCATTTCTCCTAAAATAAATCAAATATAAAATCATTTTCTCTAGTTAAGAACAAAAATATCCAATCACTTTAACTTGGTTGCATCAAACAATGTTTCTCTTTCAAATCATCATAGTGGTCTAGGTTTAAGAAGGTTTAATTAACCACATGAATAAATAACTTGCAAAAAAATTAGTTTGTAGATTCATCAAGGAAGAAAACCTCTAGACTAATATCCTCAAGGCTAAGTATCTCCAACAAAGACTAGTTATTTCTCTACTTCATGATAATACATATGCTTCAAGTTCTTCTATTTAGAGTCTACTAATCAAAAGTATGGAGGTAATTAAGCATGGTCACACATGGAATCTTAGAAATGGAAATACTATTCTATTTTGGGAGGACACCTAGTTACTTGAATTTCCTTTATCTCATCTTGAACCATGGTTCCTAGTCAAAGATTAGATTCAACTCCTATATGGTGCCTTTGTTTTAGATTATTTTTAGGTACATGGCTATTGAAGAACATAAAAAAACATCTTGAAATCCCTAATCCCACATTGGAGCATAATTATATTATCTCTAATCTCAATTTCCTCCTCTTTTTTCACATTCCAAATATTCATAAAGAAGACTCTTTGTCTTGGGTGAGCACATCATGTGGTGAATACAAAGTGAGATCTAGTTATTTTAAAACCCTTCCTCCTAATCCTTCTCCTTGGATTAGTATATGAGACAAATAAATGACTCCCAAAATAAACATTTTTTATGGCTCTACCTTCATAATAAGATACTCACACTTGATAATCTTTCTATATATGGTATCTCCTTGGTCAATCATTGCACTCTTTATAATTCTAACCATGAATCTATTTCTCACCTCCTCCTTCCTTGACCTTTCATTCATCACATTTGGGGTCTCCTCCTCTTTAAATTCAATATCTTTTGGACTCATCTAGCTCCCTTGTCTTACTTTTAGATTACTTGGGTCTCGACCTTTTCTAGTAAAATTCTTAAGATGTTATGGACCCTATCTTTCCCACATCTAATTTGGGTAGTTTGGAAGTAAATTAACAATATGATATTAAGATAATCCTCTTGTACCTATAACAGGGTTGCTAAAAAATTTATCTCAATCATTGAAAAATTTGAAGTATCAAAACAAACAAAGGATCAATAAATATCTCATTATGAAAAATATATAGTTAAAAAGTGGTTCCCTAATTTCACATTCTCAGTGGCAATTGATCCAAAGAAATCATTAGGAGTAGAACCAAATGGATTTCCCTATCCCAAGATGGATCAAACTTAACTTTGTTGGGTCCTGTAAAGGTAACCCTAGTTTATTTAGTGGAGGAGGTGTTCTTCATGATGAAAATGGCAGAATTATAATATCTTATGAAGGTAGAATGGGATTCTCAACTAATAAAAAAATTGAGGCTCTTGCAACTCTTTAGGGCATTTAGGTGGCCAAGTATATTGGTATTAGTAGACTCTTAGTGGAAAGAGATTATATAAAATTCATAAACTACCTTAACAACTTATCTAAAGCATCTTGCACTATTGACTACATCATTAAGGAGAGTTAGGCCTTATGCAATGAATTTATTGAAATCACATTTCAACACATGTACCATGAAGGTAATCATCTAGTATATGCCTTTGTAAATATATGGGTCTTGGCATCTGAGTTCAAAGTTTTGACTAAAAATGACTCACTTCCTTATGATTTTGTTGAAATCATTAATAAACATAAGACTCCCCCTTTCACATGATGATGGTGTTTTTATCCCCTTTTAGATTCTTTAGACTTTTTTTCTTGCTCATTTTCTTTTTTGTTTCATCATCATCCCCACTCTACTTACCCTTTTCACATGTGTTTCACATCATTCCCTTCCTTTCTCTTAACCTTTCTAGAATTCTCCTTACTTTTTCCTCCCCCTTCCATCCTTGGTGACTCTACCTTCCACTCACTTCATCCTGCCTTCCTGTTCACTTAAAGTGGGTGGGTAACTATATATAATCAAACCCATGTCTTTTGATCTACTTAAAAAAGATGAATTTTTTGGGGAAATACTAAAAATAGGCAATTTGATGAACTTCATTACCAACATTTGTAACTACAACAAGCTATTCTCCTATAAATTAGTTGAAGCCTAGGCAAACAAGGTGGTTACAATTAATAATGTAACTATTAAGGTAATTGGATCCCTCATTGCACAAGTTAATAGACTCAAAATTGAAGAGGTCAAATTTACTAAATTTAGAAGGAATTATAGGTAAGAGTGGGATAAGTTCATCCTAGACAGTGAAATCATGCCTGAATATATTGGTGGCTTCCTCAAGAAGGATGTTACCACTCCTTTAAATTGATTTTCAAAGCAAATCATGCTATATATCACATTGGATAGTAGGCGTTCACCATCTTCATCTTCTTATCCTTAATTATTTTTTCCACGTGATTCCGCTTAGCCTTCCATTATATTTATTATGTTCCTTGGAATATTCCATTTTTTAGATTAAAATGGGTAAAAATAAGGATCATCTTCATGAAGCTATTAGATTTTTTAACCTAAAATTCTTCTAAGCTTCCTCTTCTCTACCACCTAATCTTCGTAAACTCCCCAGTTACACTCCCAAACCCACCCACTTGCACAATATCCTTCCTCGATCATCACATGTCCTCATAATCTCTATTAATTACATCCATTAATTATCCATTGACATTGATAGTGATGATAGTGATTATGATTATTTTACTTCTCCTAAAATGAAGCATTTGGATCCTCTTCTAAAAAATGTTTCTAGTGTTAAACCTTAAAAAAAATTCCTCCCAAGAACTCTCGAACTGTGTCTGACCCTTCCATTTTGGTAATAAAAAAAGGAAAGCATCAATATTTTATTCTCTTTATACCCCTATCCCTAATCCCTCCCTTACCCCTCTTACCCCTCCCTCTTTTCTCCCTCCCTTCCATAATCTTCCCCTTTCCCACTCCCATGTGACCCTCACCTCTACTCCCTCCCTCCACCCCTCTTCTTTAGCCCAAGATGATTGTAAGCTTGCTGAAATTGCAAAAATATTGAATTTGCTTAGACATGGTACACTGTTAGATCCCTCTCCCAATCCTCTCATGAAACCTATTTCTTCTCCCCTCCCTATTTTTTATTCTTAGCCTCTTGAGTATAAGGAAATATTAGAGAATTAGAATCAACTCTCAAGGCTAAGTAATATTGAAGATGAAGTAGATCTAAAAAAATAAATTCTCAAATGGTGTATTAAGGATCATAAAATATTCAAAGATGAACTAAACAAATTAATCTTTAATAATTATATATACTACACCAAAAATTATTTTATAGAAGTTAGTTCTGAATTTCATCAAATTAAGGAAAGGATCAATGTCTTGGAAAATAATAATACATCTCTCAATGAAAATATAAAAATCTTGATTGATTATAGAGAATTAATGGTGTTAAAAAGTCGTCAAAGTAATGAAACCTTGAACTCCTTGGATAAAGGCATAAAAGAAAATGTTGTTTCTCATTCCAAGGATGGAAAGTTGAATGGAATTGCTAGCATGGAAACACATGAAATTATCTCTATTTTGGCTTCTTCTCTAGGTCATATTACTCAGAAATGGGTGAAAAACTACAAATATTGGATGAGTCATATCAATTAGTTTATTTTTTTCCTAATATTTTTTACTTTTTTCTTGTAATTCCTTTCTCTTTGTACTTGAACTAGTTATATCTATTGTTGATACATTTTTTTTAGATCTATCTGAGGTTGGATCCCCTCTGACTTTTTTGATATGTATGGGGTAGGGTCTCATTTTTAAAACCCACCTTTACTAATACTAGAAGAATATGAAAACATAGGTAATTATGACATGAAATGGTAAAATATTATGTTAGCAACAATTGAGCCACACATATTCCTATAGACATAATAGGTTAATGGTTTATCATGCCCATAAAATCCAAAACAATAATATCATAAATATGGAATAAGGATGGATGTTTTATTTGAAATATTTCATCTTAATATGTTACATATTCATTAATAACATTCTTCCAATTGATCCAATAATACTTAATCTCTTAACCTCATAGTTTTTGTTTTAATAATATCGTAAGGTTATAGAATAGATTTTAACTCAAAATATAGATTTGGTATCTATTTTTTATGGATACATGAAATATATTATGTATTCATAAATATTAAGGTAACACATTATATGTGAAACTATCAAATTTATGTATGATTTGATAAGGATTATAATTCTTTGAATATTGATTTTATTATGTTTATGTTGTTTCAAGGAAATATTATTATATATATGTGTGTTATCAGATAAACCCTATACCCAAATAATTTGAATAATCAATTTTTTCATATATTGGTATTATCCCCTAAGGTGTGGGACACTTTCACTCTTTAGGATGAACCTCCAAAGAAGGCTAGCTTCCTTATAATGTAAATGCATCAAAATTTGGATCAACATGTAAGACTAAAAGAGTTGAATGGAAATATACTATTAAACCTATGTCTAATATGTTGTATGGAAAATGGAGACAAAGTGATGAAAATAAAATGGTGATGCACCAAGACTAGATAGAGTAACTCTAGAAGCTTTCGAGAACACACTATAGATTGTTGACGATAAGGAAACATCACATAAGTTCTGATATGAACACTTCAATTGCATAAGTCATTCACATGGAGGTGAAGGACATAATATAATACTAAGAGGGATGAAAAATTATGCACAAAAAGTGTCTACATAAACCAATACACATATATAATATGACCTATATAAAAAGATCCAATATTTACACAAGGTGTTGGTATGGACAACAATGAGAGGGATGAAAATTATCCATAGAAAAACATCAACACAGGATACACAAACTATGTAAAGGAAATTATAATAACTAATGTACATGGAAATATATATTTATATTTTGCCTTGTATATATGTTATTTCTTATGCCTTGTTCTTCTTGGTCTTTGATCTCTTTACTCTCTTCTACTCTATATAGTTTTGTCTGTATCTTCTTGACTTGTATTTGACCTTCTTGTTCACTAATGAGTTTTCAATGGGATATTAATCCCTATTTTTACAATTAATTATATTTATATTCTTGAATATAAATCACTCTTCATATTTATCTCTTATCTGCACTCTAATCCAACCTTTCATGCAAATCTAACATCTTTTCATTCTTATTTACTGGTTCAACTTGATCATTATTGTTTATCTTATTATATAGAATCATATGCCTAAAATAATAATATAGGGTTCCAAGCTTATATCAAGGTATTAAATGACCATATAATTTCCTCTTTTTACTCATATATATGCAAACAACTACCACAAACTTTGGGTTATGATTCTCAAAACAATCTCACTTTCCTTCTTGTAGATTAATCTCTTGTAGCATTATTTAATCATAAATTTTGATGTTTTCACCACTCCAAAAATTATATATATAATTTTAGGATAGACTCATATACCCCTTATCCTTAGACAACTCCAAAAAAAAATTCTAGAGTCAAATCCCAAGGTAAACCAGTTATCTCAACACCTCTCCTTGTTAATTAGGTCTATTAAGGCCTAATTTCAACCCATAGTATTAGAATCTCTACTAAACCATATAGTAATAATAATAAAAATTATTAATACTCATAAAAACATGAAATTATAATGGTTTGGAAATTTATATGAAATTGAGCCGATCAGAGCTCATGTTATTCAATTTTCTAATTTGAAACCCTTGTCTTGAAGTTGATATGCCTAATTGAGGATGAAAGCAATAAATATGGGTTATTTTAGGTATTAAATAACTTAAAAATCTTATATTAGTTTAATAACAACATTAATAACATATTTCACCTATTCCAATGATTAATCAATTTAGATCATTCCCCACATGTCTCTGATCATCAAAATTATAGAATTCTGAGTTTGGTTATAGGATTATATTCAATCTAAATGGGGTCTTTGTCACCAGATTAACTTAAAATGATCAAAAATGGTTATACTTATCATAAATTATTATTTATTAATTATTTGACTCATAAACCCTCATAACCAATTCAATATTCCTCAATAAACATCTTCTAGACTAGACTTCTTGGCAATTTTACTATAAAGGGTAAACATGAGCAAATATGGATTGTGTAACTCAAGAAGTTTGATCATGAAATGAATGTTTTATTATATCCTTATTATTTTATAAGGTTACCAATACTATATTTAATTTCCCTATGATGTTTTATCTATGTAAAACATTGAGTTAGGATCCAAATACCTTAGAATTTTGAACTATAGAATATGCAAACACGGTACATTCTATTGACTATGTATGGACTATATGCACCATATTTTAAATATGAAATTTATATTATACTATATTATAAGTATAAAAATAATCAAATTCATCATCTAGAGACTATATGCCACTTTTCCAACTTTCAATCACTTTGAATGATGACTTAAAATACCTCTTTTTATAGGTTCTTGACATTAATCGTATAGGGTATTGATGCTTATCTTTTAAAAATTTAACTTGTGGATTAGTGATAATAATACAATCCATATAAATACAAAAAAAAATTTATTCCATATCAATTATTAATTGCAAATGCAAAATTTCATCCATATTTTTTATTCCTTAATGTTATGCACACATACTGATAAAACATATAATTCTAAGTAAACAAAGTCTCTTGAAGTATTATTCTCTTTCTCATTATTATCATTAATTCCCACTATATCATGTTCAAAAATATAATCCTATACCTTATATTCTATTAACACTTTCTACACACAACATGTATTTTATATTTATACACCTAAAACATTTAAAACAACTTCCTACACATAGCCACTCCATGTGAAGATGGAAGTTACCAATTGTTTGTCTTTATTGACTTACATTTATACATAGATTATAAATTTAAATAATACTAATTCTCACTAATAGTAAAATATAAGACCCCTAACAATACTTACCAACCCTTACATTACTCAAATAACCCAAAATTTCACTCTAAATCAAAGTTATATTATTCAAATATTCAAATCTTGATTTGGGAGGAAAACTATAAAATGGATAAAACATACTATATAGTGACATATAAGGATGAAAACATGCTTAGTCAGACCCTATTAGACCCCTAACACCTACACATGACCAAAATTATCAATTTAAACTCTTATACGTATGTACATAGTATGTTTGTTGATGATGCTCTGCATCAAACCTCCCTGGCAAGAAAAGATTTGAGATCCTATTAAAATGACATGTTTTATTCTTATTTATACTCTTCCAATGTTTTAACTTATTCTTTGTCTTGACCTAAACTTGTCTCTTTTCTTCCTCCTTTTTCAACACTTCATGATTTAGGAGCCTATATGGCTCAATCTCTTCTTATTGATCTTTGTTGAAGTCCATAAATAAGGAATCTTCCTCTTTATATTAATTTTATCTTACATTTATAAATTCAAAACCAAAATCATAGTTAATAATGAAAATTTGAGGCAAAATTGCCTCTTCAAATATTGCCATCTTTCTTGGTGCTTGGAATTTGACATCAATATCATATTCTTCCTTTAAAATCCTCATTAATTACAACTCAATTTTATGATTTCTTCCAAATCTCCTATGAGGCTCAAATATTGTTATTATTTCCTTATCTACTACCATAACAATTTCTCTTCCACATTATACTCATTTGTATCTTGATCAACAACTAGTTTGTCTTCAATTAGTGTTAATTGAGACACCTCTTCCTATTGCAATTCATATTCTATAATCACTTTAATAGGCATTTAATCTTCAAATTTTTCTTCTACATATTCATAAATCCTTTCTTACATTACAAACACTTCATAGGGTACTTTAATCTCACATTCTCCTTCCAGGAGCCTATCTAATAGCTATATTATCTCCTTCTACAAATCATCTTCATCTTATAATTGTACATCATCTTCATAAAAATAAATTTTAGAATCAAAGATTATTTTCCATTGAACCTCTTCAAGTGTTCCTTCTTCAACAATCATCTCTCCTTCCTATAGATAGGATAACTCCACTTCTTGTATATTCACTTAGTCTTATACTGAAGCATGTTGTTCATGATCTTCTTTTTCTATAAAGGCATTTTCTTCCTTGATATTTTATACTCTTAAGCCATAAAAATTGTCTTCATCTTCATCTATATTTTCACTTGAATACACACATACAAATAAATTATCAATTTTCAAAATTTTGAGCTTTGTTTGCTTCTCTCTTTTCTCCTTTATACTACTTTTCTATTATCTTTATCTATTTTATCTTATTTCTCACAATCTATTTGAGAGGCCATTTCAGTTTCTTCTTGATTTATACAAAAACTCTTCCAAGACTTTACCTATAACTACCAAGATTATTTTGAACTCAGTTATTTCTTACTCTACACCCATCTCTTTCTTCATAACTTTTCATCTACTTTTCTATGGAAAATTTTATTATCTAAGCCCTTCATCTCTCTCTCTCTTTTTCAATTTTCTCTTCACACTTTATTTTATTTCTTTATGTTTCACTTGGACCTATTTATTTATGACAAGTTTATACTACTTTCCTCCTTGACCTCACTTGGGTCTCTTCTACTTCTAGTCCTTTACCTAGGATTGTTCTTTTATTTAATAAGCTCTCCTTGTGATTATTTTCTTTATACGCTTTGAGCTCTCTTTTATCTCTCTATAATACCTTTTAGCTTTATAAGTTTTGAAAATCAAGTTTATAGCTTTCCTAATTATTCCTACAACTTCCATTAGCAATCTTCCATAATTTCCAATAACAATCTATAATATTCAAAATAACAAACCATTTTAAGAGCTTACCTAATCTGATACCAAATGATGCAAAGGAAATGATACTAATTTATGTATATGTAAATATATGATTAAATTTTTCCTTGTATAGCTTTGATATCTTCTTTATTATTCTTCTTAGTCTTTGGCCTAGACATTTCTTCAAGACATTTATTCTACAATAATTTGGTCTAGAAAATTATGTCAAACATTTTATTTGAAACAATTTCCCTGAAACAACTGACCTTTACACTTTTATTGAAAGATTTATAATTAATAATTTTGCTGAAATAGTTGAATTTTGTCAAGTTTTTTGTGCAAGCAAAATTCTTGAATGAAAAGTACCCTTCAGACTTTTTTCCATGGAAAAATATTCCAAAATAAATGAACCTATGGACTTTTCACCTAGACAAAAAATTCCAAATAAATAAGACTTCAACCTTTATACATATCACTTTCCAAAATATAAATAAGTATTTATACATACTAAGTAAAGACCAAATAACAATTATATGATTTAATATGAACTTGACCTTTTAGTGAATATTTGAAGATAGAAATTAGGTTAAGGACTTAGGTGTCTTTAATCAACTCAGGTTGGACTTAGGAATTTATACTTGACAAGGACCCGATTTACTTAGTTCAATTTTGGGAACTAAAATTGGCTCTCACCCAAGGATGCATACCCCTTATGGGTATGCAAAGAACCCCAAAATGTAAGACCAGGTACCAATCTATTAGGTACAGAGTTAAAACTTAATATTTTTCCAACAATACTTATGAAGGATCAATAAAACAAGGTATCTAAATAAAAATATATAAGGAGGATCTAGAAATAAAAAAATAATATAAAAATGAAAGGAAGCTATACAAACAAGGCCTAAAATAGAAGGAAAACAAAGAAACAAAATAATAGAAAGATAAAACTATACACTATATAATAATATACACAGGTATGAAATCAATCAAGGAAGTGTTTTAGATGTCTGCCATTGATTGGTAAATCTAATAGTTTACCGTCCAACTCTCTCAATAAGATATTTGCAGTCAATGGAATAGGGACCCATCTACAAGGCATCAACTTTTCCAAAGTAGAACTAGATCACCTACATGGAAGATTCTTGGAGTGATATTCCTATCAAATATCTTCTTCAAAATTTCCTTGAAATTGAGGTGTATTTCATGAGCTTGTCTTCAAATTTAATCAAGCTCAAAATTTTGGTTCATCCTACTTTCATAGTGATTGATTTTTTCATCATCCTCTAGTTTCTACATAAGCTGATAAGTTGGCAACTGTAAACTCATAGGCAAAACTACTCAAGCTCCATAACCAATTTGAAAAGGGATTTTTCTTGTATCTCTTTTAGGTGTACTCTTATCATTCTATAAGGCAAACTTTAGCTATTTACTCCACATCTTGTTGTTTGCTTCTAAAAATGTGTTTAATGATTTTGAGCAAGTTATTATTATTGGATTCTATTTTCCCATTATCTTAAGGGTTATAATTAAAATCATAGGTCAATTCAATCCCATACTCTTTTCATAATGCTACTAAAGGTTTATTTTTGAAACTCATGGAGTTATTATCAATAACTTTGATAGGCACAAAAAATCTACAAAAAATCTGATTTAGCAAAAAATCCATAACCACGTAGTGTATAGCCTTCTTTGTAGGGATTATCAAAAACCATTTTGTGAAGTAGTAAGTTACAACTAGTATCAATATATGTTCAGTAATTGATGAATCAATAATTTATCCAATGAAATCCATTCCCTATTGCATGATTGGGCCTTTAATTGTCATAAGATGCAAGGGAAGAGAACCTAAAGCTTTCATCATCCTAGTAAAATGTTGGCATTTTTCACATTTTTTGAGAAACATATTTAATAAAATATTTCCACCAATAAACTAATCTCAAAATTCTATGAGATATAAAATTAGGTGTAAAATGGCCAACACATACTCCACTATGGAATTCTTCAATTAGGTTAGTATTTTGTTCTTCTAACACACATCTTAAGAGAACCCCATCTAGATTCCTCCATGCTAGTCCATTCTTAGTTAAGAGGTACTTTTGGGAGACAAGTTTGAGAGTTATTTTATTCTTATCCAAATCTGAGGGATAGTTCAGATTTTAAAAGTAGTAAACAATATCTTTATACCATGGAAATATGTTAAATTGACTCAAGGATTTATCAACATTATCAATAATAATGTTTACCTCAAAATCATGCAAATAAGTCTCATTTGTAAGCTTAGATAGACCCATCCTTCTTACTAACTTGGTGGTCTAAATATCCTTGTCATACTCTTTCAATTTGTTGATCCACCTACATATATTTATGGATGATTTAGTCTAAGTTAAGATGTCCTCAACCATAGTATGTGGAACATAAGAAACAATCTTTGAACTCAGAATATAAGGCCTGAATGTCTTGATAGATTTCAAAAGAGTGAAATCTTGCTTTTCCATGATGGTATAATTTATCTCAGGACCTTACATAGCTTTTCTAAATAAATTTATGGGTTTCTCATGACCTTCTTAATTCATTTACAATAATATAATAACAACAATATTATATGATTTAAAAGAGAATATCTGAAATGGGTTAGTGTAATTAGGGCTAGTTAGAATAGGTGAAAACTTTAAAGTTCCTTTAATTTCACTAAATGCTTATATGTCATTTTTTTCTCATGCTATGGTTTGGTCCTTCTTCATCATGAAAGTAATAGGTAGATTAATCTCTACAATGTTGGATACAAACCTCCTTACAAAATTAATTTGTCCAAAGGACTGAATTCCCTTCTTGGACTATGGGATAGGCACTTTATCAATGGATTATACCCTATTTGGGTTAATCATGATACCATCATTGTAAACTATATGTCCCATTAAATTGGTCTTTTATACTTAAAAGTGACATTTATTAAGATTAAGAGAAATGTCAAACTCCCTACATATAATCAACACTTGATCTAGATGCTCCAAATGTTCTTCTCTAGTCTTGGAGTACATGGTAATGTCATCCTAATACATAGCTCTAAATTTATTAATTATCCTTAAAAAAATAACATCCATATCCTTCTATAATTTTGAACCAACATTTATTAACCCATAAGGCATCCTCATATATACATATGTGCCCAAAGACATAGTGAATGTAGTTTTGGATCTCTCAAATTATTTTACCATAACCTAGTTATACCCTAAGAAGTCATCTAATGTGGAAACATCTTTGATACAGTAATAATTTTTAATAGGTTCTCCATATTGGGTAGGGGATAATTATCTTTTAAATAAAACTTTTTAAAATTTCAAAAATCCACACATAAGAGTATGTCACTATTCTTCTTCCACACAAGGACTAAGTTTACTACCCATGATAAATACCTAACGGGCTGAATAATTCCACCATACCTAATTTTATTTTATTCATTCCTCATCTTGGAGTCCCAGATGGGGTTAATATGTCCTTATTTTTACGTAAAAGGTTGTTAATACATGTTGGAAAAAATATTCCTTATATACTTTCAATTCAAAATAAGACCATGCTAGATAATATTAGTACCTTTTAAGTAGTTGCATGTAAACTTGCTTCTTAGTAACACTTAGGTGAGTACCCGACAAAACCTTTCTTAGATTCTCATGAGAAACCAAGTTATACTCAGTCATATCTTTTGAAATAAATGAGTCTCTTGATTTGATTCTATCATCTCCATAAAAAAATGCCTCTAAACTTACCAATCCTCTAAGGAGAGTGTTTGTCTTTATCTGAATAATGTTCTTCCCAAACAAGGTTTCCTTTCCATCACAAACCTAAACCATAGATTCCAAGTCTATGAGCTGATAATGGAACTCAACCTCACAATTTTGAATCCTCTTAATCTATTAATCATCATCAAAGACTTGACAATGATGAACATTATATGGTATTGAAGGCCTAATAAGCACCTCCACATGATACTAACAATAAGTTCTAGTATGTGTAATATCAAACTAAACACCTAACCCTACAATATTGTCACCTTTCTCATTGAAACTTCTATCATGATAAAAAATTTTGAATACATCAATAAATTCAATCAAATCCCAAATAACATTTTGGTATTTTTTCAACCTTTTATTCTTGGTAAAATAAGCATTGTGGATCTACTTAACCACTAACTTCGAATCACCCTTTATAATTAGACTTTTAATTCCATGTTCATGGGTAATGTGTAGACCTATCAAGAGTGCATCCTACTCAACAACATTTTTATTCCACTTAAATAATAGCTTAAATAGAACCTAGAACACTTACTATTAAAAACATAAAATACAACCCCAGCTCCATTTCTAATATTGGAGTAAGCCCCATTAAAACACATCTTCAAAAATACACTTTCTTTGTCAAGTTTAACATTAAGACCAACAAGTTGTTCACTAGTATCAAAATTCCTAACAAAGTTTCCCAATTCAACATCTATGTATAACACTTCATTCAAAACATGTTTTGGATATTCAATTACATGTATCCTCTTTGGCTCTCTATAAATCTTAACCATTTTACCTTCCAATAGAATGGTCACATAATATAAGTCCATCTATACACTTCCACCCATGTTACTATCCCATTTACATTTAAACATCATTCCCCACTTAGGTAGATAATCAACAAATTCCATGTCCATATTCAAATTATTACTTGAATACATTGCTAATTTTATGACCAACCCCTTGACTTCTCCAATAAATGGAACCCCTCATGAGTCCATGAAATAAAATTTATCTAATGATGATGTAATTTGTGCCCCATACTTATTTAAGACACCTAGGGGAATCAAATTGCAAGAAGATCTAGAGTTAAACATGAAATTGTTGATAATTAGGCTATTGATTAGTAAGGTTATATAAAATGGATCCACATTGAATTGACTCTCTACTAGTGCAGTCCCCAAATAGATCTTTGGAGTAGGTTCAACAATATATTGGGATTATTCATCACTTTTTAAGGGTGTTTGAGGTAAATAAATTTCATTTATAGTTGACCTTTTATCAAATTTTAAGTATTCAAATACCGTCCTCCTATGTTTAGGTATTCTCAATATTTCAAAAAGTGTCATAGTGATTTTTGGTTAACTAAACACTTAGGCCATACACATATGTTATATTAAGGAATCAAAGTATTGGGTGGAAGGGTGACAACACATTCAGCTAGAATACAATCACTTAAGGTCTAAAGTGGAGTAGGCTAGGATAGATTTGCATTCTTATTAGCATCATTAAAATGTGGATTAGTTTTAGCATCATTTTCACCCTTAGGGATATTAGACAATATGGGTACTCTATTCTTGGTTGGAACACCTCTAGGCTTAGTGAATTGGGAAATGAGCAATGGTTTGGGAGATTTAGGGACTACTATAGTTTTATTACTATCATTACTATCATCCCCTACCTTTTGATTTGCAAGGATAGTGTCTTGAGGTGTAGCAACTTGATATTTGCTTCTTAAATGATACTCCTCTAAGGTAATTATTGCATTAATTAGTAGTTGCCTATCCTTAACTGATAAAATCTCCCCATCATATTTATTAATCATCATGGAGTATAATAAATCAAAATCACGAATGGGTAATTCATATGCTTATGTGATATGAACATCATAAGAAATTTTAAGAGTTGGGACAATTACCATTTTTGCTACACTCTAAAATTTATCAACAGTACTAACACTCAAAAATTTTGTGGAGGCAATAATTTAATTTTAGGGGCTTTTACAATTGGAAATCAAGATCTCATCATTAGTTGATGTAGACTCAAGTTCATCTACATCTTCATCAATCAGTTTAGTTGTATCACATGGGTGATGTAAAAGAAATCACTTGTCACAAAAATCAATATCAATGTCATAATCTGTACCATTCACCTTGGCATTTATAGGATCAGAAATTTCTTTTCCATCCCCTTTATTCTAATTTATATCTATTCTTTCTTTAGGTGTAAGCCACTTCCCTCTATCATTATCTCAATTTTGGAAAGTAGGACCCTTTTTGCTTGATTCAGATTTGTTTGCCTTTATTGATTAGTATAAACATGAATTATCCTCTTATTATCTCTGGCCAACTTTTATGACATTTCTTTGACAATAGAGGCTAAAGTTTTCATAGTATCCTCAAGATTGGTAGTTTTTATGGACTATGTCTTTTCCAGATTGACCAGTTTTACATTAGACCACTTATTCATGTGCTTTTCCACATCCTTAATAATTTTCTCAATTTGGATGGCCATATTGAATGCTAACTATAGGTTAGTGGGATCCTTATCCTTCAATTAGTATGCATCATTTTAATCAAAGGCATCATAGTATTTTATCAAACATGATGTATCACTAAGCTTGATATTCTTGAGAAACGACATCATAACTTTGTTAAACTATGTATTGATGTCCTACACACTCATTAAGATTATTTTTTATGTTTTTAAACTTAGCCAAAAGAAACCTTGGATCAATTATATCACCATATTGAATTCTAAAAAGACTATTCATATCTTTTCATGAATTAATACATCCACTGGGAAGAGAATTTAACCATTCAAAAGCATCTTCCTCTAGTGTGTGCACAAATGACTTAATGCACACATCCTCATGCTCAATTTTATAATATTCAATAAAATTTTAAAAATCCCTCAAGTGCTTATCATTTCTCACTGCATTATTCCCTTGAAACTTTTAGAGGTAATTCCTAACTTAATTTAGGACTTCATTAGGATAACCTTCCATTTCATCAAAATTGATAGGCCTAAATCTAGGAACACATAATGTAGGATTTTCATTCTCATATTGGTCCCTACTACTTATGATTGGTTAAATATCAGGTTCATGAATAATTGGTAAAGGGATATGAGGGGCGTGAATTATGTGGACTTGGTGGGTCAAGCTAGGGAGGGGATTCAACTAGTTAAGGAGTTAGATAGTAAATGGGACTATAGGTTTTAGAATTACTAGGAGAGCTATGATAGTCCTTAATAATGAGAGGGTCAATAAAGATTTCAAGATTATCATAATCTTTATAACCTTTAGTGGTTGATTTTTACCCTTCAATAGGATTCCAAACTTGTCTCCTTCATCTTTGATATAAAATTAATGGTGAGACAAGTTTATTAAATGGGTCACCTTTGAAAGATGATCTCAATACATCCAGATTTGTAAATAAGAATATACTCAAATATAAAACTTAATAGAATATTCATACAAGGCACTGATCTTCCTTGAAACCAAAAAATAAAGTTGGAGTCACCACTAGAATAAAACTTATAGAATATAATAGTTGACAATCTATTATGATACATGCTAAAATTAAACTTGTTAAATATTAATGAGATAGAAAACAAAGACACTAAATTTTTTATAATTTGTTCAAAAGGGGAGAAATCACCTTGAAACATTTAATTCTAATAACTCTTTATAGTAAACTTAATAGAAGTCAAATTGTCAAATATCTCAAATCTTGACACGTCCTCAATGGAGTGATATGGCCTTGATGACCAAGATAGTCAAATTAGTGCAATAACAATAGAGAAATTCATAACATTAAATAATTAAAACTCTCTACAAGATTCCCCAACAACATGTGTGACAAGAATTATCCCTAATAATGGTG
This sequence comes from Torreya grandis, assembly GCA_037957365.1. NCBI lineage: Eukaryota > Viridiplantae > Streptophyta > Pinopsida > Cupressales > Taxaceae > Torreya > Torreya grandis. Next base: position 1,158,389 of record JARHVA010004483.1, read on the forward strand.
CCAATTGAGTGGTGACTTTGACAAACCAAATATGATTAGATCAAGGCAAATATAGGCAAAGAATTCTCAAACTTGAATTACTAATAGCTCTTTTTAAGATTCCATAGGATCATAGGTGACACTAAGTGTCCCTGAAAATGGTGCCAAATGAATATTGGTTCCTAGTTGTACACCTCATACACTCAACCTTGCACACTTGAAAGAAAAATGATAAATAATGATGAAAAACCTGCTAGTAAATCATTATAGTTGGGGAAGGGTTTGGTATCAAAATTATATTGAATGAAAAATGATTAGGAGGCACCTACAAAGGGTATGGTTAGGTCCGTACTACTTTTGGCTCTACCTGAACCAGGGTGAGAGGACCTAAGAGGTATTTTTCTCACATGGAGAGATTATACAATTCAACTGCCATGGGTATTTGTAACAAAAGGATAAAATATGACCAAGGCATAACCAAATTTTCACACTTCACTCATGAAGGGTTATCACATGAAATGCATAAATTATATAAGTCATATACAAGATACTAAATATAGATGGGAAAGGGACTGCAATCATCATTCTATAGAATCTTCAATAATAGGGGTCAAATAAAATATTGTAATGCTAGAATTTAAAACATAAATTGTAAACACATTTTAAATATGCAAGATCTTATGCATTTATAAGGAAAATAACACTTATAGTATGCAAAGGGTGTATTATTTATAGGGCATGATAACATATGACAAGTTGGATAATTGTAAGAAGGGAAGGTGGCATGTTGGTGGTCTTCAAACAATAGGATATCTTACAAGATTCATGACATCATTCCTTAGCATAGATGTATAAAAATTCAAATGAATGCTAGTGGAAAATACCAAATGATCCTTGAAAGAATAGAACATCCACTAAAAATAAACTTTCAAAAAAATCTTCCTGTCAAATCCATAAACCTAGGGTTCCCTAACAAGTTATTGAACATAATGTTCTAAAATAATGTAGAAAACATTTTATAACCCAGATCCATGCTCAAAATTATAACCAATAACGAACATAAAAGTAGATATCTAATAAATAATATTTGAAAAATAGATTGTTGGACTTGATCAATAGGAAATAACAAAGAAACACAAGAATTTTGATTAACTTGAAAAGGAATATTAAAAATATAAATATTTCAAAATGTTTCCATGACAACAAGTTTTTAAATGTACAATCACTAAGAGGGGGTGAATAAATGAGCCCAGATATTTCAACTTTAGTTCCAATCCTTCCAAACTCTTAATTATTCAATACATACATTCATGAGGCATATACATCATTCATATCAATGAATAATAAATACAATGCAAGATTATGTACATAACACCTGACATATCTGGGAAACCCTCTTGGGGATTAAAACCCACTGTAATGTATAATTAGACTATTATCCTATAATAACAAGATCCAATTTAGACAATCTATAAATGCTCAAGGAAATACAATCCTTATTTAGTGAGACTCTAATCCCATAAGGTGCTAACATACCTATATAGCTGAGCTAAAATAATAACCAAAACTTTTAACAATTTTCACCTTGTAAGGAGGCTATAACCACCTTAGATGCTAAGATTCTACAACAACACCTATGAACAAAACCACCTTTGCACTGATGTCTTCAACACTTGATGATGAAACTCTAATTTATTAAATTCTTAATACATCTAAATCCACCTTTTTTATCACAAAACAATCCCTATTTTCTAAATAACATTACATACTTGAACCAACACATAAATATCAATTAGGACACATTACCTATCCCAACTAAGCATACTCTTTAAATCTACACACTCAATGTAATATTCATAACAATAACTCTATCATAATATTTGAAAACCTGACCGGATGATTATACACAATGCCCATACTCTAATTAGTCTCTCAAAGTAACTACAAAGCTCTCACCGACACTAGAAATCGTTCACTCATTCGCAAGACATCCAAAACATCCTTTTGGATCACTCTAGGCATTTTCGCTCATGCTCAACCTAAAATAGCACTATTTTGTCATTAGAAACATGACCTATATGTCATACTCATAGTCTTCAATATACTCTACTCATCAACCCAACCATTGGGAACACTTGGTGTCTTCTCTTCTTCACTTCAAGACTCAAAACTCTCCAAGACATACAAGTCTCTCATATAAAGTCTAGAACCCAACATCTTTGGTTCTACTATATTTAGATCAATCTTGATCAACACCATCTTGGTTATTCATTAAGCATGTCTTAACCCTTAATACATCTATCATATGAATCTAAGGCTCAATGTAATCTATATAGTTCATTCATAGCATCTATGGGTCACCCTTAAGAAACTACACCTTTTAACAAGTCACTTGTAGCTCTTATAGGTCTCATAGAGTCCCATTCATCCATTAGGCTCACCCTCAATAAATGTAACAACATAAAACCACTTTCAAATACATGGGTCCCTTCTTTATGTCTAATTAAATATCTTAAAATGATCACAATCAACATAGTTCACATCTGTGTATGATCAAACAACTCAAACATTGACCTGGTGCACATAGTCACCATGAACAAACACATAGTCAACTTCTTAAGCATTATTCATACTTAAGATAGATTGATCACACCTAAAAAATCCACATAGATCATCCTCATAAAGTCTAAAATATTCCCCAATAAAAAATTCATCATGAGACATTGAAACATCAATACAATATTGAATATCCTTTTTCAGTTCACTTTTAGAACATGCACAAAGACACAATCAACTTCTAGGCTTAATATCTTTGTCTACACATACTTCCAGATCTTAAAATTAGGTTTAATGGATGTGTCATGGAATCCTCTACTAATTTTAATTTTACTACATGATCAAATTTGTCTTTTATCAAAATATATTATCGAAATAGAGAGCTCTATTTTTTTCTTTTTAAATTCAAATCTTTGAATAACAATGATCAAAGTGAAACTTTAAACATAATACTTGAATCTCATTGACTCTTAGTTCAGGATCAATCTCACACCATCAATATTGTCTAAGATTTAATTCATATACCACCAAATCCAAGCACTAAACATCTATCATTTTGACCTCATCTTGTGTCCTCTCTAAATCATGACTTAACATGCTCCATTAATCTCTACAAATCAATAAGGTTAATAATGATTAATGCTCTATATTGGTTAAACCATAGGAACATCTTCTCATCATTAGATCCTTATCTTGTAAATTTGCTCAAATGTTAAACATAGTGCACCTATCCTCATCTCACTACCTCCAAGCTCTATGGAACAAATTCACAATGTCGATCTTTCTCGAGCTTTAACACATTCAAAAATGACTATGGGGACCCTATCAATATGCATGAGTAACTATTTTTGTACCTCAATAATTTCTTATGCACTTCAATGTAGGATCTCAAATTTGGAAAAAATTATTTCCTTCCTTAGGATAATCCAACCATGTAATCCATTACTCCTATAAATATCATGCATGAGATATAATGACATTAACATGCCTTCTCATAAATATTTGTCATAGAGCCAACCATGTCCAAATCTGCTTGAGAGGCTAGCTTTGATCATTCATAACTTTTATTATGATTCAATTCATGAGTTCAAATTTAGCATAAATGATTTAAGTTTAATAATGAACAAACACATATGATCAAATTATATTAACACCTTCACATGTGAAATATATAATACCATAAAAATTATCACTTGGCTCTTTCTTCCACACTGCAAAATTTGTTATGGAAAAACATAATCAATCTACCTACGGCCCAACTTTACATATGGATATATTTTGATGTGATACATCACATGATCTATATATTATCATAAATAAATTAGGTTAAAAAATAAACAAACCCATATGATCACCCTCTCTTTAAATGTCCACACATGCAAACTATGACATCATCAACATGCATACTCAGATCTTTCTAGCCACTTTACAAATTTGGAAAAGTATGGAAAAACAATGAAATCTGAAAGAGAAGCCAAATTTACAACATCAAAACTTTGAATGTGATTCTACACATGACTTGAGATCTAGTGCATAATAAATATGTACTACTATGATCACAACCATATGACCAACTCATCTTTTGACTCCTTCCCACATGGCAATGGCGACATCATCCAATTGCATACTAAGATTTTTTGCCACTGAAACTAATGTGTCTAGATGAAAACTATGATCAATCATATGAATTTTACTTATAGACAAGCTTTAAAAACATAGATAACATCATAGGGATCCATTACACATGCTCAAATAAACATACTCATCCTTGATGCTCTCCAACCAAGTCAACACTAAAGATCAACCAATCGTCCTTCAAGCATATAATAATAAGCACATTGCACATTTTTTTATACAAGAAAAAGCACATTTTCACACTTTGTCATTGTCACTTAAGCTATCAAATCACTTCATCCACTCACCATAACATCTTCATGACACCAACATGACATCATCATGATAATTGTCCAACACAAGCTTGGTGAGATTGCTCTTTTGACAAGGGAGATGTAAACATGATCTGAAAGCTCACTAATGGTTATACAACTACAACCACCTTAGAAAGGGAGAAAAGATCTACACATATTAATTTATCTCAAAAATTCTTGTAGAACCTATATTTAGATAAATGAACACCTAAAATAATGACCAACAACAACCTTGAATAGAAGAGAAATCCCTTATTTATACACTTTCAAATCTAAGAGTGTGGGTCTCAACTTTCAAAATTACAAAACAAACTTTCAATTCCACCAAGATGCTTCTAGTTGTAACTATTCTCTTGCTATGGTTGAAATATTCATCCATTTTCAAGGAAAATCATAACTCTAACTACCTCTATGAGGAATGATGAATATTTGGAGCACATCTTTTTATTTCATTGTGGGAGATGCCTTTCACATGATCTGGAAGGAAAATATTCATGGTAGACAAATGAATAAATTTTTTCATTATGTACAACTTCTTTGGGATGATCTCAAACATTTACCTACATAGATGGAAACTTCTAGATGGATTCCCTCCCTCTCATGCATGCCATGGAACAACCTTATTTTACCATGATTCCTTGGGAATATCCTAGATCCATGGCCTTTTAAATGATCCTATTTGGAGTGTCTCACCTCAAATTTTTAAACCTATAATATATTTACATGGAGGAGCTTGGGCAAACATAACATTGAAAAATTCAAAAGACTTAGCTCATCTTTGACCTTTTACTTTTTAGCTCCAACTTGTATTTTCACATTTTAACACTTTTACTTCTTTCATTTTTAAACGTATAAATGCAATATTCTCAAATTTTGATCTAATTGAACAAATTATGGACCCTCTCGCTAATTTTTAAAATTTAAAATTTCCAGGATGGAAATATTTAAATGAGAACATAAGGGATTGATAAAGCTAGATTAAACTATAATACATTAATCATTGACTATTCCATTTTTTAAAAGTAATTTGCTCTTCTTATGAAGGCTTTATCTGAGGTCAACAAAAAATCATCAATTATATGAGTATAAACCCATTCATTATAGCATTTCAAAATTATATCATCAATATAAATAAGTTACATGTGCTTTGTCATCTTCTGATTTCATGCAGAGTCAACTTACCTCATTTTCTATTTAGCCTAGTCAACTTGCTTGCATTGGTGAAAGCTCTACCAAATGTTTTGCACAAGGTCCCCTTATTTATATGATGTGAAAACCAATGTGGCATCACCATGTCACTTTTTTACTTAACTTAAAATGTGACCATTTTCCCTAGGACATGTGTCAACACATCATTAGGTCTAGATTATCAAATAGTCCAACTAAGAATGGCATTGTTAGGTCCTTTTCTATGTCATGAATGCAACCATGTCACATGATAGTCCTATAATTTCTCAGCATCCCCTTTTCATTATATTTCTATATTAATCCATTATATCCTTATCAAGACCCCTGAGATCATGCCATTTGGATAATCCATGGCTTTTTGTATCTTACATAGTCAATCTCTACTAGGCTAGTGCCATTTTTCCATGTGGTGGTCCTACATTATTTTAAGCTTTGATAAAAATTTCACTCTACCATGGCTTAAAATTTATGTCCACATGCCCATCATTTGATGTCTATTTGAATGTATTTGATTGACACATGACCATCAAATTTGGGCCCTAATGGATATATACTATGGATTAACTTTGACATATGTATGCCCATAATTTAATGTCTATGTGAACATCTTTGATGACAAAACAAATTCCAAATTTAAGCCCCAATGGATAATTACCATGGCTTTAATTTGGTGTTTTCACACCCATCATTTCATGTTCATGTGACTGTTAATGATGTTTGCATGACCATTAAATTTAAGCCCTGATGAATAATGGTTGAGCTTAATTTTCACTTCAATGTGACCATCAAAGATGTTTGCATGGATGTCACATTGCTTATTCACTTTTTGAAATCTTGCATCTTGAGTCAAAAAAAAACATGATCACACCAAACTTGTAGGAAATGTTCATGGTATCCAAAATGCTTATTCTATGTCATCCTTTGACCATGAGATGTTTTTTAGGTAGACTTAGAAAATGCATAAGTATACTGACCAGTCTATTTTTACATTTTCCTTGAGCTATGATAAGCAATCCTCCATCTAGCTCACACTGTTGATTAGGTTCTATATGGATTAAGTGCAAACCATCGATTGACATTAACATGCTTGACACTTATGTAGCTTAGGTGAACTTCTCTGGGAATTTTCTCATCAGGCCTTTTGGTTTATGGTCCCTTTATCTTTGGCTTTTATATCTTTAGTACAATTATTATGGGATTTTATTTATCGGGATAATTATTTTAGATATTTTATTTGGGAAATTTTTCTTGAACTATTTAACTCTCTTGGACACTTCTCCTATATCAATTTGGTATTTGACAACATTTTTTGGGACTTTTGTTCCATGGCAATTTGATAAAAACAATTGTTTTAGACATTTTATCTAAAATAATTTCTTCGAAGCAATTGACTTTTACATTTTTCTCCAAAGATTTGAAATTAAAATTTTTGCCAAAATAATTTAATTTTATCATGGTTTTTTCATGGGAAAATTTCCCAAAGGAAAAGTACCCTTTGGAATTTTTTATGTGGATAAAAAGTATGAAACAAATGGACCTACAAACTTTTTGCCATGGATAAAAAGTCTAGAATAAATAAGACTTTGGAATTTATATGGAACACTTTCCCCCAAAAAAAATAAGTCTTTCTAAATACTAAGTAAATACCAAATAACACTTAGCCAATTTAACATGAACTTTTAGTGAACATTTCAAGATAGAAATTGGGCTAAGGAGTTAGGCATCTATACTTGACTCGGGATAAACCTAGGAATTTGTACTTGACAAGGGCCCAATTGATTCAATGTAATTTTGGGAACTAATAAAATCCATTTAAATAAAAAAAAATGTATTAAATATCAAATATTTATTTTATATTCATAATCTCAACCTTTTTTTAATTATTTGATGTTATGCATACATACTGATAATATAAAGAATTGTGAGAAGTAAACAGAGTTTATTGAAGTCTTATTCCCTTTCTTATTATTATCATTCATTCCCAATTTGTAATATTCATAAATCTACTCCAATATATTTTATTCTATGCATATTCTCTACACACAACATGGATTTTATCTTTATACACCTAAAGCATTTAAAACAAGTTCCTACACACATTGATTCCACATGGAGATGGTAGTTACCAACTATTTATCTTTCTTAATTTAAATTTTTGCATAGATTTTAAATTTAAATAATAATAATAATGACCTATAGGATCATTTATTACCCCTAAAAATATTTATCAACCCTTACATTACTCAAAAAACCCGTAATTTCATTCTAAATTAAGGTTACATTATTCAAATATTCAAATCTTGATTTTGGAGGGAAAATATTAAAGGGATAAGAACATGCTATCTATTGACTTATAATGTTTTTAACATGCTTATTATGACCATATTAGACCCCTAACACCTACATAGAACCTAAATTATGAATTTCAACTCTTAAACATATGTACATGTTATGTTTATTGATGATGGTCTGCATGAAACTTCTATGATAAGAAACAATTTGAGATCCTATGCAAAAGACATGTTTTCATATTTTTTCTACTATTCCATGTTATCAAATTATTCTTTTTCTTGACCTTAAATTGTCTATTTTATTCCTCTTTTATCAAATCTTAACTATTTAGGGGCCTATATGGCTCAATCTCTTCCTTTTGCTCTTTGTTGATGCCCATAAATAAGGATTACTCCTCTTTGTCTTCAAGCTCCTTTACATGTTCAAATTCAAAACCAAAATCATATTTAATCATGAAAATTTAAGGAAACATTTATATTTAACTACTATAATATTTCTTGTTTCTTTGTCTTCAACCTCAATATCATAGTCTTATTCAATATCCTCATTAATTCCAACTCAACTTTTGTGATTGATTATTCATCTCCTATGAGGTTTAAATATTCTTATTCTTACCTGATTTGTTGACTTATCAGTTATATTTCAAAATATAATCACTTGTATCTTTATTGACAACTAGTTTATCTTCAATTTCTAGTAATTGAGACACCTCTTCATTATACAATTCAAATTATCTAAGCACTACAATAAGTGTTTCATCTTCAAATTCTACTTCTACACGTTATTATATCCTTTCATTCATAACAAGCACTTCATAAGGTGATTTAATATCACTTATTCATTCCATGAGCCTATCTAATAAATCTATTTTATCCTTGTAAAAATCACATTCTTCATCAAAATTAATGTTTGAATAAAAAAATTGAGGCCATCGAACCTCTTCAAGTGATTTTTCTTATTCACCAACCATATATCAGTCCTCTAGATAGGATAAATCCACTTCTCCTTGTATATTCAATTGGTCTTATACTCAATCATGCTGTTCATGATATTATTTTTCCATCAAGGATTTATCTTCCTTTAAATTTTTTATTTTTAATCCCTCAAAATAGGCTTCATATTCATTCATATTTTCACCTGCGTACAGACATACAAATAAATTATCAAACTCAAAATTTTGAGGTTTTCTTGCCTCTCTCTTTTATCCTTTAGGTTGATTTGATATTGTATTTATCTATTTTGTATTATTTTTCACAATTTTATTGAGAGGCCATTTCAATTTATTATTTATTTATACAAATAATATTGGTCTTGATTGTTCTAAGACTTTATCCATAACTACCAAGATTATTCTCAACTCAACTATTCCTTATCTACACCATCTCTTTTTTCATCTACTTTTCTATGGAAAACTTCACTATCTAAGCCCTTAATATCTCTCTTTTTCAATTTTCTCTTCACTCTTTCTTTTCTTTCCTCAAGTCGCACTTGGACCTATTTATTTTTCACAAGTTTATCCTACTTGCCTCCTTTACCTCACTTGGGTCTATTCTCCTTCTAGTTTGTTGCCTTAGATAACTCTTTTATTTACTAAGGTGTCATTGAGCTTGTTATTTTTGATGTGATTTCAGATCTCCTTTCTCTCTCTCTAATATTCTTTGGATTTAGGGATTTTTCCACTCAATATTATGCCTATCTTACTTGTTCTTGTAACTTTAGTTAGTAATCTTCCACAATTTCCAATAGTAACCTATAATATTCAAAATAAAAAATCATTCTAATAGATTACCTACTTTGATACCAAATGATATAGAGGAAATGAGCCTATATGATGTAGATGAAAATATATTCCTACCATTTTCTTTGTATAGCTCTAGTCTCTTCGACATTTTTCTTCTTGGTCTCTAATCTCTTTAGTCCCCTTTACTCTATCTAGTTTTTCTTGTCTCTTCTTGACTTGTATTTGATATTCTCATTTTCTAATGAGTTTTAAATGGGATCTTAAGCCTTATTTATACAACTAATCCTCCTTATCTTCCTAAACATACATCACTCTTCATGTCTATGTCTTATATACACTCTAACCTAAACTCTCATTAAAATATGACATCTTTTCATTCTTATTTATTGATTCAACTTGCTCATTCTTGTTTGTCTACATATGTAGAATCATATGCATAAAATCCTAAAAAAAGTTTCCAATATTATCTCAAGGGGTATAATGACCATATACTTGCCTCTTTAGAATCTCATATGTATACAATTAACTACCAAAAACTAAGGGTTATAACTCTAAAAATAGTGTCACTTTCCTTCTTGAAGATTAATGTCTTGTAGACCTAGTTAAGCATAATTTGTAATGTTTTGAAAACTCCAAAAATGATATAGATAATTTGAGGAAATAAAAAGATACCATTTATACTTATACAACTCCACCAAAAGTTTCTATTCTCAAATCCCAAAGTAAACCACTTATCTCAACACCTCTCCCTGATAATTAGGTCTATTAAGGCCTATTTTCAAACCATAGTGCTAGAATCCATAGTAGATTGTATGATACTAATCCAAAAATTTATTAATCCTATTATAAATGTGAAATTACAATGGATTTAAAATTTATAGTAATTTTTTTTGGTTAGAATTCATGTTATTCAAGTTTCTAACTTGAAACCCTAGTTTTGAAGTTAACAGGCCTGATTGAAGCCAAGAACAATAAATATGGGTTATTTTGGGTCTTAGATCACTTACAACTAGGATATTAATTTAATAACATCTTTCTCAACCCATTTTACCAATTCCATTGATTAATTAACTTAGAACAATCCCAATATGGATCTGATCTTCAAAATTACAAAATTTTGCGTTTAGTTATATGAATGTATTAAATCTAAATAGGGTCTTTGTCACCAAATTAGATTTGAATGATAAAAAATGGTTATACTTATCATAAATTAATTTTAGTTAATTTTACCACTCAAAAAAAATCATAAGCAATTTAACAATCCTCAATAAACATCATCCACACTAGACTTCTTGCTAACTTTACTATATGTTACCTTTTGAATCACCCTTATTCAATTTTTTGTGAACTATCATTATGAAAGAGTCAAATTATCAATTTACCCTTATTGTTAATATATTTTTTTATTAAGTTGGCTCTTTATTTTTAAAAGTTTGGCCATCTACCATCTTTTGTGTCAGAAATTTTTGAAGAATTGAACCTTTGAACTTGAACCTACCGCTTGAACCTCATATCAGAGTTCAAGAGTTTGGTGGTTCAACAGTTCAATGGTTCAATAGGTTTGATCATTTAATGTTTCTCAAAACAAACTATTTATCCCTTTGTATTTTGTTAATTATGTCTTTGAACCTTCTAGTTAAAGTTTAACCCTTTTTCAAAAGTTTAAGTGTTCAATGATTTAATAGTTCAATACTCGATGTTTTGTAAGGAGTCATATACAATCAGTACCCTTATATAAATTAATGTATCATTGAACCTACCACTTGAACCTCATAGCGGAGTTTAATCGTTTAATGGTTTAACAGTTCACTTTTTCAAAATTCAATGTTTCTTGAAAGTCATGTGACTATTGGTTAGCCCGTGTAGTTTAACTCATATCTTTGTACCTCAAAATTGAACTACATTCCAAAATTTTGATGGTTTAATGACTATACTCTCATCTCACCCTAAGGCTTTCTATAAGTTAAAATTAACAAGAAATTTGGAGGAAAATATATCTGAAACTCATTGTAAAGTAGAAAGTTTTGAATTTTTGTGAGGTTATAGATAATCATTACTGATCAAAATCATGTCTAAAAAAATTCTTGCCATTAATGCATATGCCAGAGTTCACATATTATCAAGAATTTTTAGCATGTATTATTTTGGTTTAATTATTCAACATGGTTAATATCTATATCAAGAGAAAACAAGTCAAATTTAGCAAACAAACATATTAGGTGATACAAAGGAGAATAGTGTAGGTGGAATAAGATTTTTGTTTCTCAAATTTATAGTGATTTTGGATACATTGAAGGTGATTTCTACACTTACTATAAACTATTTCCCTTACTTGGTCTAGAAGAAGAATCCTTTTGAGTTTACGGCATTGTTTAAGAACTTTAAAACATTTTTTTCTTCATTATATCCTCCAACATGTAGCCATGAAATCTGCATGTCTTAGTTACAAGCATGGTCCTAGTCTCATCTATTCTCTTCTTGAATTTAGAGACACCTCTCTGGTTCAATATGACTTCAAAAATTTTAGGTAAAGGGTTAGAAATCTTGGTCCAAATCCTATGATGTAGAAGATAGTAGAAAGTGGTTTGGTCAAAGTTGTAACCTTTCCCATGGATGTATAGTGCCCCAAATTAGTTTTATAATGAATGAATAGACATGAACCTCAAAATAGGTGCATCAAAACTATAGATGGTAATATTTTACTTCATATTAATAGATAAACCATAATGTCTGTGATGAGAATTCCACCCAACGAACCATATTTTGACCTCAATATTACCTCTTCCTATGGTTATTTTTCACTGAAGAAAGAAATTTACAAGAGTGTGATCGCAAGAAATTGGTTATTGAAGTTTCAAAAAGGGGGTTCAAGACTTCCCAGACCATTAACAAGAAATGACATGATTCTAGAAGTACAAGGTATTGTGGTGTTGCTACATAGGCTAAAAGGCAATGCTTAGGCATATTATTGGGAAGACTATATGTACTTTTTCATACAAGTGATCCTTTAAGGAGAGAAATATGTGGATTGGGCATAAATTATAGCTAAATGTTTACAACTGGTCTAATTAATTGTTTGGGAAATAAAGATTTTTACATGTCCTCATACCTCTTCTATTGCCTGACATCTACAAGACAATGGATAGGGCTGCCTCATGCTCCCTTGGTTGAGGACATCAAAATTTATGATTATTATTCACAATTACAAATCCATAATTGTTATGAAAATTACAAGAGGATTAATGATGTTTTTACCAAAAAACCTAAAAAATGACTTATGAATTAGAAAATAACATCAATAAGAGGATGTCTAATGAGGCTATGTAGCTAATCAAGATTTATGGTAGTTTCTTTATTTAATTTTATAAGCTAACTTATATTAGAGATGAGGGTTTTGATGGTGAACCTTTAAGGTTATCCAGGTATGTTTTTGACCATTTTGTGTTGATAGAAGTCTATACACAATTAGCACATGTGGATAAAAAAATCTTAATGAAAAAGAAACTTGGTATATCATTTCCCATTATACTTAGATGTTATTCATGTTAGTTAGTATTTGATGCTTTAAATTTGGAAGTGGATTTTAAAAAAATTAATTTTCAATGTTTCATCGCCAGATCCCAATTTGACAGCAAAGGCTTTGCCAGGGATAACTTGGATTTTGGAATAGGGTTTTCACATATTCCCTAATTGGAGGATTACTCAGATGAATTTGATGTTAGAAGAAGACTATGGTCCAAGTTCTCCCTAGGATAAATAATTACCCTTAATTTAAATGTTGATATTTTTGGAATTTTGTATAATGAAGAATAGGTGACTAATCCACATTTTGAACAGATAAAATAGTCACCTATTCTAGAAATTGACTGGGATAAAAATGAAGAAAATATGATTGAGGTTAAGACCCTCCCAGTGATACAGAGAATTGAGAAATTTTTGAGGGAACAAAAATTGGGAAGAGCTCAAAATAAAGTTCCCCAACAATGTACATCAATAGTTGAATCATCAGTCCCAATAAGCTCCTCTAACCAACTTATTGCTATCTATGATGTAGGTACTTCAAATTAAAAAACTAGAAGGGTTCCTATCATCATAAAATGTAAGAAGGACCTTACAAATACTCTACCTCCTTGTGCCACTAGATAAAAAATGAAAATTAAGAGAAAGAGTCAGATTCTTGAAAAAGTAGTTGTGGATTTAAATTCTAAAGATGATTTAGAATAAGAAATAGGTGATAAAGAATATGATTTACCAATGGTAGAGGAGGTTAGTGAAAAATAACAAATAGAGATTTATTTTGATTTTGTTGATCTGATAATTATTTCAAATATGCCTTATGATCAATCAAATCTTGATAAATAAGTCCCATCCTCTACACTCAAGTGGCTGGAAAGCTCAATAACCAATAAGAGAAAAATAGTCCCATTTTATTTACCATTGGAAGATATGGTGAGTAAATGTTTAAGAAAAAATCCTAAATCCAATAAATTAAATACAACATCTAGGGTAGATGTCGACCCTAACACAGGGAACTGGAGTGCAAAAATAACCCAACCAAGAACTAATGAGGAAGTTCAAGATCTTGCAGTTCAATATTTTACAATTTAAAATATATATTTTGGGACTACGTCATGTGTCGTAGATGTACATCACCTTGAAGCATCTACCAGAAGGATAGTCAACCAAACCCAAAAGGATGAAAAAGATAAAAGGGAGTTAAAGCAGACCTTGCAATCAATAATAGAGTACATCAATGCCATTCATAATCCAGTTCCATAACCTATTGCCCAACTACTCATATCTTTCAATCCAAAATTACCTATCAATCAAAATATGTTGGATTAGATACATAGAAGCAAAATGGTCACTAGGGTATTTGACGATTGGTTGGATGACATCATCAAGAAAGGTACAAAATACATTCATAAACTAAAGAATGTATATGATTTAACCATAATTATTTTTGAATATTTTAAGACTCAAAATGCATTATGGATAAAAGATGAAGGCAAATGGATGAGTGTTATGAACCAAATTGATGAGGTATAGAAGTATGGAATAACAAAGTTTTTGTCAGAAAATAATTTGATAGCTATGGAGGAAGATATATTGTATGTAATTAAGAAAAACATTAAATGGAGAATTTAGTATCCCAACAAGAACTGAAATCACAAAAATGATAAAAGAAATTACTGAATTCATTCAATCATTACAACATGATCTCTATAGTATTGATGTGAAATACATAAAGGATGATGGAAAATAAGAAAAAGACATCAATACTATGATTAAATCCTTCAAAGAAAAGATTAAAATCATTAAAGAATGTAACAACATATTAATCAAAAATTTCTCTCATGTTTCAAAGCTAGAGTCACTTCTTTGTCACTGCGTAGACACACTCTCAAAAAATGTGAAGAAGATGGGGAACATTTTGAGGGAAGAAAATATCTAGAAGGCTAGGATAAAACACATCATTATTCCCAATCTCTTGAAAATCTAGGAGTTTTTTACAACATTTCTGGAGTGGAAAGCTCAACATGCCTACCCAACCGAACATAACAAATCTAGAGATTCTAATCTGTAACTTTAGCCTTAATCTTACACAGTTTATTTTATTCATTTGGTTTTCTATTTAAAACTTCATCTTTATTTGAATTTGTAAAAACTAATTCTCGTATGGGTCAGAGTTACTTTAACTCTAGTTTAGTTTGAAAATTTGGGTTAGAGTGAAGAAAAGAGAGTTAAAAAATTTTAAAACTGAACTACTATTATTTACAATATATATGATATTTGTCTAAAATATTTTTTAGTAGTGAATGAAAAGGAGAATTAATTACTACATACTTGGATCTATGCATTTGAGTATTTGAAATTGATTTTTATGTGTGAAATCTTCTTTCATATAGTAATTACTCTTTCACTAGACAATTCATTGTATGTGTTTTATCATTTATTGGTTCAGCTATATATATATATATATATATATATATAATTCATTGTATGTGTTTTATCATTTATTGGTTCAGCTATATATATATATATATGTTTATCTATTAGATTGTATATATATATATATATATATATATATATATATATATATATATATATATATATATAATTCATTGTATGTGTTTTATCATTTATTGGTTCAGCTATATATATATATGTTTATCTATTAGATTGTTATTAAAGATAGAATCTATGTATTATATTATTCATTGTATGTGTTTTATCATTTATTAGTTCAGATATATGTGTGTGTGTGTGTGTGTGTGTGTGTGTGTGTGTGTGTGTGTGTGTGTGTGTGTGTGTGTGTGTGTGTGTGTTTATCTATTAGATTGTTATTAAAGATAGAATATATGTATTATATTACTCACTGCTATTATAGAAAAGGATATCACATTCATAGCATGATTATGTATGGATGTTAATTAGCCTTTAATCACTTTTTGGTTAAAAGTGTATCATGATGTTTAGAATAATTTGGATTCATTTAAAAATTTAAAGGGAGATGTACCTTAATTTAGAGGGGAACTATTCTCAATAGTTCACCCATCTATTATTTAACATATTTATTCTTGAAATAAGAAGGGTATAGAATCAAAATAAAACATTTTTAGATAGGGACAAATCTATTAGCCAACAGTTTTTGGCAACTCTGCTAGGGAACAAAATTGAAATCTTTACTGAAAGATTAGTCACCTTAATATGAGGAAACAATGGTGCTTCCACATGAAAATATAATTCCTATTTTATAGCCTAATCTTGGTTTTCAAGATGAACAGGAAGATATAATTGGTCAGTTAAATACTCTTGCTTGGCATACTCATCGAAATATTGATGACTATAGGAGGACAAGTAGTGTATTAGAAAAAGAAGAAGAATTGGCCAATAATTTGAGATTGTTGTTACTCAGGCAAAGGAGGTAAGAAAAAAATGTAGTAAGAAATCAAACCACTTAAAATGAAAAGAGATTAAGAACAACATAGAAGTTAATATTTATTATATATTAATCTAGATTCCAGAAGATACACAAGGTCTTTGAGAAGAGAGGGAATTGAAGATTCTACTTTTCAAACATTGTAAAGCCTAAATTTTCCTTATATTCATGCCCTTGTTAGAAAATATAGAAGTAAAACTCTTAGCCCTCCTAAACCATATACATGCTCTTTCTATCAAGCCTAAACTCTTTTTAGTACTATCTTTCCTTCTACCATAAGTTTTCTTCTAATGGCCCAACCTTGGGGAGTAGTCATAGGACCTCTAAATTTAGGGGCCAACCTGAATCCTTTGCATAAAAATGCAAGGGAAAACTTACCCAAATTTAATGGAGATGGAAGAAAATCACTAGAGGAGCATCTAAGTACCTTTATAGTAGCATGTGGTGTGTTAGGTGTGAAACATCAAGATGTAGCCATTAGGATTTTTATGCAAACTCTAACCGATACTGCAGCACAATGGTTTTATCATCTAACTGATTCCTTAATCATAAAATAGAATGATATGAAAACTCCATTTGAAAATAGGTTTAAAAGTGTAGAAGATGAACATTCCCTTCTTGCTCAATTGACTCAGCTCAAAAAGGAGATACATGAACCTATGAGGGAATTTATAGCCAAAATCAATAGAATTATGTATAGGGTCCCTACTATAAAAAGGTTGACTGTTGAGAATCAGAAACATTTCTTTATTAATTTTATGCCTCATGATATAATTTTTCATCTCAAAAGAGGTGCAATTATTTATTTAGTAGATGCACAATCCTTGGCAGTTGGATTAGAAGATGATCTTATTATGGCTAGAAAATGGAAGAAAGAAGTCCAAATACCTAATGCTCAACCTTCATCCTCCATGGATCCTATGGTTCAAAGACTAGTCAATGATATGATTGCCCTAAAAATATAATTACCTAAGACTGGTACTTCATTCTAAAATCCATATCAAGATATTGGTAGGATAAATTTTAATCAATAGGCAAATGCTGGCAAGACATTACCACTTACATCAGCACAACTAAGGTTGACTATTAAATCTCCTCTTATAATAAGTAACATGTGTGCCTTTCATTTGACTACTAATCATGAAAAAAATTCTTGTTCGAAGATGCTTAGATATGCTCAAATGAATACTACTCAAGATCTGTTGGAGGAGATTATTAAAGAATAAAGGAACTCTGAGGAACTTGGTGACTCTAAAATACATTTCCTAGAATATGAATTTGATTCAGAAAGAGAAGGTGAAATATTGGTTAATCTTGAAGATCCTTCATCTGCTATGTTTACTAGAAGTCAAAATAATATGAGATTTTATAATACTCAAGAAGTACATATTAAAGGTAAGGAACCTTTTACTAGAACCTCTGATACTAATCTGAAGACCCAAGAAAATAAATTATTACATAGAAATGATCACGAGACTTCTTCTGATATTTTAGAATTTTGTAAGTCTATAAAGATTTAAATATAACCTATTGAATACCTTAGGTTGAAACCCAAATGACTTGATAAATTGGTCAAATATGTCAAAAATGGCTCTACACAAGTTGAACATGAGAGTCAATTAAATGTTAATACTAAGTCTCCCATTGCCCAATTATTTACTTTCCATGTGAATCACCCACTCATACTCTTAGAATGACCCTCAATTCATTTGATGATACTCGTTATATGACTGATATGAATTCCAACCCATTTTATGTTTATTTGTTCATAAATGGTCATAAACTTAGCAATTATATCATAGACATATGTGCTTCTGATAATATAATGCCTTCTTCTGTTGCCAAAGTCCTAAGCTTATCCCTTATAAAAACATTTGGTAGATGGTACTCTATGGATGGAAAATAGATTTCTTTGCTCAAACAAATTAAAGATGAATGAGTTGCTCTTGTAGCCTATCCTAATAAAAAGGTGAAGTTAACTATCTTAGTAACAGATATCCCTGCTAGTTATGGGATGTTTTTGAGTAGGACTTTTTGCAAAGATTTGGGTTGGTAGATTAAATTAGATTGGTTAGAAGCTACAACTCTAGTGGGAAATTAGGAAGTCAAGCTAGAACATGAACCTAAATTCAAATCTACTATATACCCTTCTAATGATCCTAAGTCTCAAATTTTATTTGAATAATGTGAATTCAACAACTATTTTCTCTCTTCTAAAAACTTAAAGGAAGAATCTGTCCCAAATTTTGTTCATTCAGATGATTTATGGACCATAGAATTTGATGGTAGTTGTGCTATCATTGGTTTAGGAGTAAGAATTGTGTTGATCTCACTTGAAGGTGAAAATTTTCCTTACTCTTTCAAGCTAGAATTTAAAAATAGTAAAAATACTACAAAGTATGAGGCTTTGTTGCTTGGGTTAAATGAAGCTAAAGGAAAGGGTGTAAAGATACTCAAAGTAAGAGGAGATGTTGAATTAATTGTCAAACAAGTGAGATAAATTGTTTTAGTTAAAAATGATAGATTGAGACATTACAAAAATAGAGTTTGGGATGAGATATAATATTTTGATGCCTTTTCTATTGAAGAAATACCTAGAGACCAGAACATATGAGTAGATTCTCTAGTAGCATCAGCTTCTCTTCTTCTCCCATAGCCTGATTTCAAAAGGGATTCATATAGAATAGAGATATTCTATCATCCTAATGTCATGGATAATGTTAAAAATTGGCAAGTTTTTTAGAGTAATAAATAGATCAGAAAATTCTTGGAGAATGATGATATGTTCCTAGGGGCTTATTTTAAAGGTTCTGATGCAAAATGTAAATAATTCAGTCCTGATCTAGGGATCAATTCAAAATATGATGTAATTAATTTGAAATGAAACAAAATCCCTAAGGGATTGGTCTCTATAGAACATTTGTTCACCAGACAAGATGAATATATGAAAGACAAACTTGCCTAGAATCCCAACAAAGTGGAAGATTATGAGAAAATCAACATTGGGAGTGAGACTGATCCCAAGTCAATCTTTATTGGTAAATGTTGTTCACCGAAGGAGAAAAATGAATGAATTAATCTATTGATTAAGTATAAGGATGTCTTTGCTTGGTGCTATAATGATCTTAAGGATTTTAGGCGTGGGCAATTTCAGCATCATATTCCTTTGAAAGCAAAGGCAACTCCATTCAAGAAGAAGTTGAAAAATTATAACCCAAAGGTTACTAAGGCTATCTTTAATTAAATTGACAAGATGTTGAAGGCTAGGATTATTTATCCAATTCATTACTCCACCTGGGTGACAAACATTATTCCAGTATGCAAAAAGAATAGAGAAATAAGAATATGTGTTGACTTCAAGAATTTGAACCAAGCTAGTTTAAAAGATAATTATCCATTTTCAATGATGGATCACATCTTATAAACTATTGATAGGTTAGAAATGATGTCCATGGTAAATGGGTTCTCAAGATATAACTAAATAAGCATGGTTGTAGCTGACCAGCATAAAACTACTTTCACTACATCACGAGGAAATTTTGACTATAACTATATGCCCTTTATTTTCATTAATGCTGGTGAAAATTTTTAATGGGTGATGGATTCATCCTTTTAATATATGAAAGATAAAATTATTATCATTTATCTTGATGATTTGACTATTTTATCTAGAAAAATGGAGGATCATTTGAAAGATCTAAAGACCATTTTACAAAGGTGTCAGAGTCATGGGATATCTCTTAACCCTAAGATGTTGATTTTTTGTGTTCCAAAAGGGAATTTATTAGGACACCTAGTTTTAAAGGATGGAATCAAGATTGACCCAAAAAGGGTTAGAGCAATACAACAACTAAGTCTTCTTTCTAATAGAACTAGTATTAAATCTTTCTTTGTCTAGATTAATTTTCTTAGAAGGTTCATTCCTAATTTTTATGAGATCATAAAGCATATTATGGGGATGATGAGTGAAAAACATGTATTCAGATGGAATGAAATTGCTAAGAAATCATTTGAATATATTAAAGAGGTGATTGCACAAACACCTACTTTGGTAAATCTTGATTTCCAAAAAGATTTTATTATTTATTTTTATGCTTCAAAACATACCATGTCCGATATCCTATTACAAAAAAATGAATTAAATTTAGAAGCCCCAATAGCCTTTATGAGTGTTCCTCTCAAGAAGAATGAACTTCAATATTCTTTGGTTGAGAAACAAGCATTCTCTATAGTAAAGTTTGTTAAACAATTCAGATATTATATACTTCATTCTCTTTCAGTTATTTTTGTTCCTAGTTTGACTGTGAAAAGCATTTTGACTCAAAAAGATGGTGGGATGAACAATAGAGCAACATGGGTTGCTAAAATTTAAGAATGTGACCTGGAGATTAGACCAACCAAACTTGTTAGAGGTCAAGGTTTATGCAAATTGATAGCTAGAAGTAAGGAAAAAGAAGAAGAGAAATTTCTTATTATCCTATTGGTGAGCTTACAAGATCCATGGTTCCTAAACATAGCACACTATCTTACTTATGGGGACTGTCCTAGTCACTTATCCTTCAAAGGAGAAAAAGAATCTGAGGTGAAAATCAGCAAAATATGTTATTTGGGATGATGTCTTATAAAAAAAGAGACTAGATGGATCCTTTCTAAGGTGTGTAGATAAGGAACACCAATACAAAATATTTTAAGGTTTTCATAATAAATCCTATGGTGGACATTTCTCTTCTTTAGTCATAGCATTCAAAATCCTTAGAAATTGTTGTTTTTGGCTAGGAATGTTCAAAGATGCATATAAATGGGTGGCTAACTATGAAAAATGCAAAATGTTTTCAAGAAGACCACAACTTGCAACATTACCTTTGAGACCTATCATTATTGAATAACATTTCAAACAAAAGGGGTTTATACTTAATTGAACCTCTTTTGCCTCCTTCAATTGCTGGTCATACACACATTTTAACAACAATAGACTATTTTATGAAATGGGTTGAAGTAGCCCCTGTGAAGAGAACCACTTCAGAAGTGGTATGTAATTTTCTTAAAGAAAATATACTAGTATATTTTTGTGTTCCTCAAAAGATTATGGCAGATAATGCTACCAATTTTTCTTCAATGGAACATATTTCATTCTGTTATGAGCATAGTATCTCTCTTTCTCACTCATCAAATTATTACCCTTAAGGGAATGGACAAGCAAAGTCTAGTAATAAAAATATGATAGCCATCATGAATAAATTAGTGAGTGACAACCCCAAAGATTGGCATAAGAAACTATATGAAGCACTTTGGTCTGACAGGGTAACCCCAAAAAGAGAAATAGGAATGGCTCCTTTTAAACTAGTTTATGGAATATGAGCACAATTATCATTACCTCTAAAATTTTCTATGGCTAAATTAAATTTTTTTATTGAAGATCATTAATTTCAAGATTCTTTAGAGAAAAGGATTATGTACTTAACTAATATTGAGGAGGAGAGGAATGAACTGGTTGATCGAATTACTACTCATCAAGCCAGGGTTAAATAGATTTTTGATCAAAAAACTAGACCTAAAAATTTCATGGAAAGAGATGAAGTATTTCTATGAGATAGAAGGAGAGAACCTAAAGGATCACATGAGAAATTTGATTCAATTTGGAAAGGGCCTTTCAAAATTCATTAGGTACTAGGTCCTAATTCTTTTAAATTGTATTATCTGGATGGAGCTGTTTTACCCCTATCTTATAATGGATAGGATCTTAAGTGTATCGACTATGAAATATGTGTATCCTAGTTTATACATAGCCTTTCCATTGTTTTCACATGTTGTGTTTTCCTTTCCCAGTTTTAGTTTGTCTTCTTTTCTTCTGTCTCTCTGTTTCAGTTTATGTGTAACTAGAGTTTCTGAGTTCTCTACATTTTGCCATAAAATATAGTCCCCAGTCAGAGCCAATGTTACCTTTTGAGTTTCCCTTATTCAATTTTTTGTGAACTATCATTAATAAAGAGTCAACTTATCATTTTCCCCTTATTGGTCATATCTTTATTTATTAAGTCAGCTCTTTATTTTTAAACGTTCACCTATCTATCATCTTTTGTGTCATAAATTTCTAAAGAATTGAACCTTTAAACTTGAACCTACCACTTGAACCTCATATCAGAGTTCAAGAGTTCAATGGTTCAAGGTTCAGTGGTTCAATAGTTTCAATCATTCAATGTTTCTCAAAGCAAACTGTTTATCCCTTTATTTTTTTCAATTATGTCTTCAAACCTTCTAGTTGAACTTCAACCCTTTCTCAAAAGTTCAAGAGTTCAACAGCTCAATAGTTCAATACCCAATTTTTTTTAAGGAGTCATGTTCACTTAGTTACCTTGTATAGATTAATGTATCATTGAACCTACCACTTTAACCTCATAGTGGAGTTTAATGGTTCAACGGTTTAATTGTTCACTTTTTCAAAATTTAATGTTTCTTGAAAGTCATGTGACTATTGGTTAGCTTTTGTAGTTTAACTCGTATCTTTAAACCTTAAAATTGAACTACATTTCAAAAAATTTATGGTTTAATGGTTCAATGGTTCAATGACTATACTCTCATCTTGCCCTAAGGCTTTCTTTAAGTTAAAATTAGTGGGAAATTTGGAGAAAAATATATTTTAAACTCATTATAAAGTGTAAATTTTTGAATTTTTATGAGGTTATAGATAATCATTACTCAACAAAATTCTACATAAAAAAATGCTCACCATTAATGCATATGTTAGAGTTCACGTCTTATCAAGCATTTTTAGCACATAATATTTTGGTTTAATTATTTAACTTGGTTAATATCTGTATCAAGAGAAAATAAGTCAAATTTAGCAAACAAACATACTAGGTGATATACAGGAGAATAGTGTAGGTGAAATAATATTTTTGTTGCTCAAATTTGTAGTGATTTAGGATATATTTAAGGTGAGTTCTACTCTTACTATAAGCTATTTCCATTATTTAGTCTAATAAAATAATCCTTTTGAGTTTACAACATTTTTTAACAAGTTTAAAACATTTTTTTCTTCATAATATCCTTCAACCTATAGCCATGAAATCTACATGTCTTGGTTATGAGCATGGTCTTGGTCTCTTCTATTCTCTTCCTAAAATTGGGGACACCTCTCTGGTTCAATATGACTTAGAAAATTTTAGGGAAAGGGCTATAAATCTTGTGCCAAATCCTATGATGCAAAAGATAGTAGAAAGTGGTTTGGTCAAAGATGTGGCCTTTCCCATAGATGTACAGTGCCCTAAATTAGTTTTAGAATTCATGAATAGATATGAATCTCAAAATGGGTGCATCAAAACTATAGATGGTAATATTTTACTTCATATCAATAGATAAACCCTAATGTCTGTGATGAGAATTCCACCCAAGGAACCATATTCTAACCTCAATATTACCTCTTTCTATGGTTATTTTTCATTGAAGAAAGCAATTTACAAGAGTGTGATCACAAGGAATTGGTTA
>JARHVA010004483.1:1187500-1197500 GCA_037957365.1 Torreya grandis
CCTATGAGTCATTGATTACTATCAAAATAATGTTGAAATAATTAAATGAATATCAGGAATCAAGATATATAATCTCACTATAAATTAAATAGGGATGGATAAAGGTAATTAAGAATTTTATTACATCCTCAGGGCATGGTGATGATTGCCTCAATCTTGAACTTTTCATCTCAACACATTCTCTCATTGGTAGTGGAGCAACTAATATTTAATCGCTCCACAACCAAAACTCAATTTACAAGCTTTTGTGAGTAGGAATAAAACTATAGATATTTTGGAATTATTGACATGGAATATTTTGGAAAAATTCCACAACTTATACTTTCAATGTTGATACCTATAGACTTTCATAAAATACATTTCATTAATATGCTTCTTTATCCTAAATGCTATGATGATGATCTCATCATCATAATCTCACTCATGCCTTAATAATATTAGCTACATTAGCACTAAATTATATAGATTTGAGATTAATATAATATATTTTTCCAAGTAAAACATCCTCCTAAATCATTCATATCACAATCTTATGATCTTCTAGACACTACTTTTTGATTTTATAAATCTTTCTTATGATAGTTTTGAAAACTAGATGGGCCAAAAATTTTAGGATTGGTGACTGATGATGTGGAACCATTTCATTCACCACATCATTTGTTATTTGGATGCATCACTCTTTTAATGCATTGATACCTAGATGTAGTTTATGGCTTCTACATGTCTTCTCTCTAAATAATTTGTGTTCTCTTAGTCAAGCTTTACTAGTTGGTGATCTCCTACCACTGTGTGCTTAGGGATTACAAATTTCACATGGCTCCTTATTTATCCTCATTTTATTTACTAAAGATACACACATATGCTATTTCCCCTCTTATGGTGAATATATATTTCTCCATGTAGCAACATCTCACTCATTCACTACCCTAATGCACTGATAGGATTGAAAGGACCACCTAAGGGCTATAGAGTAGTGGGATCATGCTACACAGTGTCAACCCACTCACCAACTATCCTAGAAGCTCTAAATTATATCCAAGATGTATGAAAATATTTGAGATAATAGGATAGTAGGATTACACCATATAGCATCATCCTTCTAATTAGTTACCCTAGAGGGATTTGAATAGTATGGATGATTCTAGGTCATTGGGTTACTAGTATTATGACACATGGAAGCATCTCACTTGCCCACTATTTTGATGATGTCATCACCTCATCAAGTTTTTAAAAAAAAATTGACTAAGTCTTTAAAATAGTTTTGAATAGGCCTATGACTACTGGGAGAATATCATGTGGCACATGTGACTTTTAAAAAATTGACTAAGCATCAAAAGCATTTAAAAGGGATCAAGACCATTATGAGATTGACACATGGCATTGGGAAACCTTTGAAAGAAGTGGTTAAGTCCTACTGATAATGACATCCCTAGAATCTATCAAGATGTCCTTAGGGGCCCATTCAATTTAAGTTTGTCACTTTCTAAAGATATCACTAGGAAAAAACCATAAAATGGATAAGTGTCAAAGCACTTCTTTAAGAAAATGGAGTTAATGAGAGACTAAAATTTGTATATCCTCTAAGTGTAAATTTTATCTTAGGGATTTTAATAAACTACATGGAATTAGATAATTTGTGAGAAGCCTCTGAGTGATCTCTAATCTTTTAATGAAACTTAGACATTAATTTTCCATGGTGACCAAAAATGGTTAATAATCTAGCAACCTTTACGGGTTACTTGCTTTCTAAGAAGGAAACAAGAATCCTTTGAATCAATCCATTGGTCATAGAGTATTACAAGAATATCTATAACTAATATGTACTATGATCTATTGGAGCCATGTTTCACGAAGCCAATGATTAATTGGAACTACTCATAAATTATTTTTAAATATTATTAAGGTTTGTATATGATATATTCCATAAATTTCTCAAAGTTTCATGACCTCCTTCAGACACCATTCCATCTGCACTATAAATTCAATTCTTCCATACTTTCTAATTTGCTACCTAAGACAAACCTTAAATCTAAAATTTTCCCCAATAAAAATATATTAATAAATGCACACTTGTGCTATAAGAACATATAGGAATATAAAAATAACTAAAAATATTTGTAATGTACATTTAGGCACTTACAGAAAATAAATAATCTAAAATAATGTGACACAACACTTAGAGGAACGAAAATGTAACTAATCTACCCTAAACTAACTTAACATAAGGCTACCTAAATGAAACCATTGACTGGATCTAAAAAATAGCTTCCTTTTCTTACCAATATAGAATTTTTTTCATGCTTGAGGTTAGCCAACCAAAGGTGGAATAGGATTACGTACTCAAAACTAGTGAAATACCTTTTTAAGGATGAAAAAAACCATACCTATAGATGTAAGTTGACTACAAATGTATCTTTTTTGAAATGGATATGTAGATTTATTTTGGTCATATTAATGCTCAATTTTTTTCTCTATATTGAGCACAACTTGTGATGGCTTATACTTTTCAGTGTCCAACTAAACTAAGTACTTGATATGAAATCCTCTTGATATGCTACAGACCTAACCTATCACATGTATGAGGATAGGAATACCCTAATTATGGCTTACTTATCCCTCTTTGATGCTATATCACATTTATCTATGCATTCATTTGGTTAATAGGTCAGCCTATGGAGTAACCATGGCCTACATAGACTATATATATGAGGTAGAGGGTAATTATTTATCATCATATTGTGATTTTTCCTCTTATTAAACCTTGTGGTGGTTTCCCCCTCGAAGGGGCTTGTTTATTATCATATATTATGATATATTTCAATCATATTTGGATATATTTCTACTATTCTACTTTATTATTGATGTAATTTCATTACAAGTGGTATCAGAGCTACGATTTGGGCAATCTTGTGGGCAAAAACCTAATTTTTTAAGTTTGGCTATATCTAGAAAATGGTTGAAAAATTATCTGCAATGTTTTTAATGGAGGTGTGAAATAATTGAATTAAGCTTCCATTGAAATTTTAGATTATTTGGATCTGTTTTACAAAAGTTATCTCTATTTTAGAGTTTTTCATAAAACTACTCTATAATGCACAATTCAAAGAATTTTTTGGAGTTATTTACATTTTTGGAAAGCTTAGAAAAATTTGGATAAGGTATGTTCTTTGTATGTTTTTATTTGAGATAGACATAATTCCAAAATCGCTTGGTCAAAGTTGGGTCAAAAAGTGCCAATCAGGGTCGACATCATAACGCCCTTTTATGGTAGGTCTACAAACTCAAGGCCAATGAAAGGGTGCTAAAACTCTAGGTAAAACTCCTAGCAAGGAATAGATGGAGTCAAAATGGGATGTACTAGACCCTTTGTACCAAGATTCTCTAACATAGATCAAAAAGTGAGCCAAATTGACTATAGTGTGCAAGGAATTCAGAGTGAGGTGGAAGGCATACAATGTTATATGAAATCCATAAAAGATAGTTTGGTAGATATCATAAAAAAATTGAAAAATAATTAGTCAAATAATCTAGTTAACTCTATTGCATAACCCTACTAGGGTGGTTCTCCCAATCATTGTACTTCAAATCTAACTACAGTGCCACAGAGGAACCTATTACCAAAGGTGGATATGCACAAATTTTATGAAAAATATCCACTCAATTGGATCAACCAAATGGATAATTTTTTTGATCTAAATCAGATCCCAAGTGGACAAAAGGTTACAATGGCATCCTTGTATCTTGAAATTGATCAATTCATTTGGTATCGATGGTTGTGTGCTCAAAAGAAAAAGATGACTCTCAATGTCACTTGGTCAATTTTTACAGAGGATTTGCAATTACACTATGGAAATAGTGTGACAAAGAATTACTTCATCTAACTAGCAAAATTGTGATAGATTGGCTCCATCAAGGATTATATTCATCATTTTTAGAACCTATCCTTACTGGTGGAGACAATTTTTGAGAACTTGAATGACCTACTTTTGGGTGGACTCAAGGACCACATTCAACATGAGGTACGCATGTTTAATCCACTTAAGATTTCTGATTCTATTATCATGGCATGTAGAGCCAAGGAGAAATTCATAACCAATAATAATTAGCCATTCACTCACTTCAAAGATCGTAGCATATCAACACCAACATTTCCTCCACCTACTAGATTGACTCCACAACAAATTGAAGAGAAGTGTGAAAAAGGATTATGTTTTGGTTGTGACAACAAGTGGAGCAAAGGACATATATGTGTCGAGAAGAAGTTATTCTACATTGAGGGATCTAATGAAGATGAAGAATAATATGATGCCTCCAATGATGATGAGGAAGAGAGAGAGGAGCTACCTAAAAATTCCCAATCTACAATCTCTTGTCATGCACTTGTATGTATTAGCACTCTAAAAACTCTTAAGGTGGTAGGTTTCCTCAAGAGAAAGAAGGTGATAGTGTTGATTTATTTAGGGAGCACACATAACTTCATCAACCATAAGTTTCCCACTCAATTAAAATATTTCATCTACCCATCACCAAAATTTCAAGTCATGATTGTAGATAGTGGCACAATTAACTGTTCAGGCAAATGCCATAATATTAAGCTTGCAATGGGTGAGTAAAATCTTGATTCTCCTATGTTTTCTATTCCCATGGGTAACACAAAAAATATTTTGGGATTCCAATGTCTCACAAACTTGGGTACCATTGAGATGAAATTCCAAGAACTATTCATGCACTTTCATTATGAAGGTAGGAAAATTGAACTATGTGGATTATAGGAAAAATCTCCACAATTGGTTATTTCACATCAGATGACCAAGATACTAAAAAAGGGGGTAGAGGGAATTATTTCATGATTATTTTCCATATAATTTCAACCCACACAAGCATCTACACATCCTAATCTATAGATGATTCTTGATGACCACACATCTATTTTTGGGGCCATGCAAAAAGGACTACCGCTAATAAGAGAACATGATCATGCCATTCAACTAATTTTATGGAGTCAACTACAAAATATTAGACCATATAGATATCCATTTTCACAAAATATTGAAATTGAAAAAAATGGTCCATGAGATGCTAGAGGTAGGGATCATCAGGCATAGCCAAAGTGCATATTCATCACCAGTGGTCATGGTGTGAAATAAGGATGACACATGGAGGATGTGCCCAAATTATAGGGAACTTAACAATTATACCACAAAAGATAAGTTTCTTATTCTAGTAATTGATGATTTTCTTGATGAGTTGCATGGTGCTAATTATTTAAAAAAAATAGACCTTCACTTGGGGTACTATCAAATTAGAATCAAGGATGAAGATGTTCCTAAAACTACTTTTAGAATGCATGAGAGCCTTTATGAGTTTTTGGTAATGCCATTTGGTCTTAAAAATGCACCATCTACTTTTCAGAACTTGATGAACACTATTTTTAGGCCTTTTTAAAGGAATTTTGTGTTGGTTTTCTTTGATGACATATTGATTTATAGTCAGACATGGGAAGCACATCTTCAACATGTGAAACAGGTGTTGATAGTTTTAGAGAAGCATCAGATTTATGTGAATCCATCCAAATGTTCTTTTGGAGTATAAGAGGTAGAGTACCTAGGTCACATTATTTCCCATGAAGGTGTCAAAGTTGATCCCTTGAAGATCAAAGCTATGATGGAGTGGCCCATGCCAAAAACTCTCAAAAACCTCAGAGGGTTCCTAGGACTAATAGGTTACTATTAGAGATTTGTGAAAGGTTATGGTAGCATAGAAAATCCACTCACTACATTGATAAATAAGGATTCCTTCCATTGGAATGATGCCATCACCAAATCATTTGAGAAACTAAAAGTAGTTATGTGTACCACTCCAATTTTGGCTACTCTAGACTTCTCAAATACATTCACTGTTGAATGTGATGCTTCTAGATCTGGGTTGGGAGTGGTACTAATGTAGGAAGGAAGACCCATTTCATTTGAGAGTCATCAATTCAAAGGTAATAATCTACAAAAACCTATTTACGAGAAAGAAATGATGGCTATTCTTCATGCAATTAAACAATGGAGGCCCTATCTGATGGGTAGACACTTTAAGGTGAAAATTGATCATGATAGTCTCAAATACTTTTTGGAGAAAATATTATCATCTAAGGAACAACAAAAGTGGGTAACGAAAATGTTGGGTTATGATTTTTAAATCATCTATAAGAAGGGTAAAGATAATGTAGTAGCAGATGCACTATCTAGATGAGATACATCCACAAAAGCATTACTTTATGCAATATCCATATTGTAAGTAGATTGGGTGGATGAAGCTAGATTATAATGGGAGAAAGACAAGGATACACATGTTCTAATTCAAAATCTCTAGCAAGGTACTTTCACCTCTAACAAATTTGAATGGAAAGGTAATGTCTTATGGTATAAGGGTAGGTTATACTTATGCAAAAATTATTAGATTATGCATAAGATTATTGGAGAGTTGCATGCATATCCAATTGGGGGACACTCAAGGTTCTTGAAAACATATCATAAAATTAAGAAATAATAGATTTCATAAGGACTCAAGGGATATGTACAAAAGTTTGTGGCAAAATGCTTGATATGCTAATAGAATAAAGGTGAGACAATTAAGACCCCATGTCTATTACAACCATTAAAATTACTAGTCAAAGGTGGGAGGAAGTTTCCATGGATTTCATCACAGGGTTACCTTGTTCTAAAGGTAAAAATGTTATCTTGGTCATTGTGGATAGGCTTACAAAATATGCCCATTTTTGTGCTCTCTCATACCCATTTTCAGCAAGTATAGTAGCAACTATTTTTCTAGAAGCAATTCTCAAATTACATGGAACCCCCAAAATAATTGTAAGTGATCATGATCCTATTTTCACTAGTAATTTATGGATTGAAATATTTTCTTGTTTGGGTACTCAAATAGCTCATAGCTCATCTTACCACCCCAAATCTGATGGACAAATAGAAGTGGTTAACAAATGTTTAGATGGGTATCTCGATTGTTTTGTATTAGATAAATAGGAACATTGGGTTAAATGGCTACCACTTGTAAAATGGTGGTATAACACATATTTCCATACCTCTTCTAAAATGTCTTCATTTCTATCACTATATGGTTACCATCCACCTTCGATCACTTCTTCATTAAAGGTACAAACCAAGGTTTGAAATGTGGAGGAGCACATTTAGCATCAACAAGAGGTTTTAGCTAGTTTGAGAGAGAATTTGTCTTTGGCACAAAATAGGATGAAGCAACAAGCAGATCAACATTGTAGTGAGAGAAATTTTGAGGTGGGTGACTGGGTATTTATTCATTTTTAGCCTTATAAGTAGATGTCCTTGAAGCAATAGAAAAAGGACAACAAACTTGATCCTAAGTATTATGGCCATTATCAAGTTCTATAAAAAATTGGAAGTGTGGCTTATAAGCTTGCATTACCTCATTCATCTCGCATACACACAATATTTCATGTTTGAAGAATGTCATTGGATAGATAGTTTCAGCCAAGACAAAACTCCCAGAACTAGATGAAGAAGGATGAGTCATTTTTGAACTAGAGAAGATCCTCTAAACTTGTACTAAGAGGTTGAGAACTAGAGAGATTAGGGAATATCTAATAAGGTGGAAGAATCTAAGAAGTGAAGATGTAATTGGGAAGGTGAAGATTTTTTGCAACAACATCCAGAGTTGTTCAATGTTGAGGATAGCATTGGTTTGAAGGGGAAGGGCATGATATGGCCCTAACCTATCTCATGTATGAGAATAGGAATAACTAACTTGTAGCTTAATTATCCCTCTTTGATGCTATATCACATTTCTCTATGCATTCATTTGGTTAGTAAGCCAGCCTATGGAGTAACCATGGCCTAGATAGACTATATATAAGAGGTAGAGGGTAATTTTTTATCACCATATTGTGAATTCTGCTCTTATTGAAGCTTGTGGAGGTTTCCCCCTCAAAGTGGCTTGTCTATTATCATATATTCTAATATATTTCAGTCATATTTGGATATATTTTTGTTATTCTACCTTATTGTTGAAGTAATGTCATTACAAGTTAAGATAAAATGCATTCTTGAGGTATTATCCCCAAAAGGATATGAATCTAGAATCGAGAGAGGTTGTGACCAAAATAGGTTTGCATTGTATTTTAGGATCATTCAAGATTTTGCAAGATTATCAAGGATCTGATATACAACACTAAAAATATCAAAGAAATTAGTACCAAATAAATCTAAACCTTGGGAATAAGATTGAATGGATTATATCTCTCCTTTTTCTACATTTGATCACCAAATTTTCCTTCCTTAATGTTAGTTTGAGTATGTCCCCCTTTTAAGGGAGCATAACCTGCTTCTAGGATCTCAAACAAGTTTTAAAACTTCTTCTCACTCGTTGGTGTCTATAAATAGATCTTGAGATGATTAGGGACTTCTTACTGAAGCATATGATCTATTTTGATGCTTTGTTCATCCTCAAAGTCCTTTTACATCATGTAAAGTGTTATCTCATCAAATAATTTGATAATCCCAACTTATCTCTCTTTCTTGGATTCTTCCCTTGGGGGAGAAGAAAATGTGCTCACTTATTTAATAGAAAAAGAGGGATATTATAACATGTTAGAAGTCTAAAAATAATTCTCATGAGGGGATTTTAATCCTTCATCTTTAGATAATTCTTCCTCATTAATAAGTTCAAATCCATGCCAATCAAACTAATTTTATTAATCCTCTATGTTTAATAGAATCTCATCTACCCAAGATAAGTCGTTTTCATGCTCATAAATACATTCTTGATTAGAGATAATTAACCTCTGATCATCAATATTATCTTGTTCATATTATCCCAAGGCTAATTTTTATAGTTTAATGATTGCAAAAAGGCTACCGATGATCATCTCAACATCATATTCACTTGAAATCTCCTCCTTTTCATCTAAATGGTCTTCATATACTCTTTATAAAATAGGTCACTCTTTGAAAAAGGATATGGTGGGAGGGAAAAAGGGTTCAACTGATGAATTAGGATGCTCAAGCTCATTACTAAGTCAAGTAAGAGACATTATGGTCTATTCTTGCTCATTAATTGTCTTTGGTGTTGAAGAGGCACTCCTAAAACATTGAATTCTTCTTGGTTAAACTTATATAATATTTTTCACTTATTGATTTTGATTTGGTATGAGAGGAGTGGCCCTCCCAAGGTATGGCATCTTGAAATTAGGATTCTTGGTCCAAGAAGGTTTCCATGGTTGAGAAGCTTAAGGCTCTTGAGGAAGAGTAAGATTTTGAGGGGGTTGTTCTTGAGGGATAATAAGATGAGTTTACATAGGTATAACCTCTTTATAAGGATGGGGACTTCTAAAACTTGGGATTTGAAAACTAAGAGGCTTACTTGAAAGTTTCAAATGGTTTACCTTGCTTGAAGCTTGTGATATTGAATGTAGAATATTCATTTCTCATATGTTGGTCTACAGTTATAGGAGTAAATGTTTTGAAACTTGGGATGGAAGGGATTGTTTGGGATCCAATCTCATATTGATGTATGTAATCTTAGTAATCAAGCTCCTCCTACTACCTACTACACTCCATGTCTCTGTCAATTTCCCTCATCCACTAGATAAAGTACAAGATTATTTATTTTATTATTTGTGGGGGATAATTAGGAACAACATAGCCTCAAGAGGGTGATTATAAACATGATAAGGTTTCCAAAAATATTGATTAGGGGTGGGAGGGAGGTAAACACTATGAGCATGATTATATTATATAATGACGGGTCTATTTGGGATAAAATACATAGCATTTTTTGTCTGATATGGATAATAAGAGGGTATATAAAATGTAGTTTGATAAAGTGGAGGGGAAAGAACATATTTACTAAGGTATTATGACATATTATAGAATTAAAATAGACAAGAAATCCATTTAGATATCCTTTAAAGATAAACAATTAGGTCTAAATCTTGATCCCTAATAATCTTTAGGCACGTAGA